>JBBPNO010000915.1:0-12651 GCA_038090915.1 Boletus eberwhitei
AGATACTTCCACGTTGTGACTGGGTTCTTGATCAGAATAGTCTGGGCCATCATGCGTGGTACACTGCCACTCACAATTGAAAGCACTGTTTTGTGTTGGGGTTTTGTCCATCACAACCCAGGCTCAATTCATGACATTGATGGTCACCGACAGTCACCGTTACTATTGGACGCCAGGTCTTTTCTGCTCGCAAGTGTTGCAGCCCACGAGCGCGCACCACTAGGAGTGAGGTCAACAAACGTCGTCCACGGCCAAGAAACAAGGTCTTGCGTACCAGTGAATGTCCAGGGTCTACGGGATCTCGGTGAGCGTCGAAGAGAAAGGTAATAATATGCAAAGGTTCAACCCACCTGTCCTTTGTGAGTTCAGTCATGGACTCTGAGCACTTAGTGTATGTCGTTCAAGCTGGCAAATCGTACGTTATTGCACTGCCACAATTACTTGATGTATTGTGTGCTTGATTGTGTGAATCGTATCACCACTGGCAGCATTGGGTTCAAGTTCGTGAACTCTTGGCCCTCTCTCAGTATCGATGGCCCAGGAGAACAAGTCCAGAGGACCGTTCCTTGGAATTTACTAACAGAAGGAAAACCATGTCCTGATAGATCGTGCTAATCCAGGTTTGGTACTATCCAAAGGATCATTTCAGCGGGGCTCAACAAGAATCAAAGAGAACGGGTTTGTTCGGATTTCCTCCTGACTCGATAAAGTGGCTGCTGGTGTCAATTTTGTGGTTTTAGTGCATTTGGTCTTGGGAAACCCACTAACCCGAGAGCAGCTGAACAATTGTCGTTGCACACACTGATCGGTTACCTAGGTCGAGCCACTGAAGGGTTATGGTCATACGGATTCAAAATCGTCATCCTTCGCGAGTTCAAATGTGACTAACATGCACGGCTTGTAAAGGCACACCACCGCTGATCCATTGATTGGAGGCAAGACCAGGAGCACCCTGACATTGCGAGGAACACATCAGTCAATTTAGAACCCGTCCTCATTAACATTTCCGCTTGGGCACCGTTCACACGAGAAACCAAGCGAATTGGAGCGAATCTTTGAAGAACAGTCAAACCTTTGTTGCGAGCGTTGGCTTGCTTTACATTCACATCTCCACCATCCATAGAAGCGCTCTGGGTTTCGCAACTGGTCTGGTGACCAGACCTGTCTATGAGGCAAGCCATCGATAGATGTCATCGGGATCGACGGCAGCCTCATACATAGACGCGGCTGTTCACCAGACTTGCACAAAAACCAAATAAATCTGATACTCGATCCGACCTAATGAATGCCCAGGGGATAGGCTTCGAATAGAACAAGGAAACGAATGCTTATAGTACGCGCCACAGAATTCCATCGGTGAGCCCCAACGCACAGCAGCATCAGTGACCCAGACTTCACGACAATAGGAGCGACGAAAATCTACATTTGTTGAAATGAAGCGGGGGGAAAGTGTGGAGGGAAACTGTTGACCCACAACGGGTTGGTATCCAAGCAACGTGTTGAGTCCACAAAGTATTACCAAACCCACTAATAAATGGAAAAAGGTATCCAACTCTCGAATTGTTCTACTCGTCCTGCGAACAGGTACCATCTATGAACAACCCTGAAATTGCTTATCTTTGCAAAATTGTACATCTGCTCCGAATAACTTTGATGTCCCACTTGAACGTCGTATCGGATAAAATCGAATGGGGACGAACGTCAGGAATCTCCCGTCCCAAAAATTTGAGTAGCTTCCATGCAATTCCTGAACCGAAATAGCACTTGGTGTCCGCAGAAAATTTGTGGCACAAGTCAGATGTCGAGAGGACTCTTTCCTTGGGCCTTTCTGGCCACTTATAGTCGCGTGAACTGAACGGACTCCATCCCACTTGCGCACAGCGTCGCGATCTTCCATCTGTAGCTCAAAATGCAATAACAAGGTAACTTACTACCCAAGAAGTATCGAAATGATGTTCCGAATTAGGAATAAAACATTACGGCGCCAAATACTCCATTCCAGCTTAAGATTGAAGGGTATTTTCACAGAGAGGAATCCGAGGTACGGGGTAAGCTGGCAAGGGTATATGTACGGAACAATAGACAAATATGTACCGCCTAGGATGATGGACTAGGTATGGCTGGAACCCTTCTCGCAACAAATCCAATTCGGCGTGTCCAGTGGACAGTAGTGCGAATAACCCGTTCAAATAGGTCCTCGTCGACATCCACAACCCGCGAACGTAATGTGCGCCGACTGAGCCCACGCCGAATGCTGTCAAACCGGGCGACTACCTCATCCATTTTTGGGCGCTTATCTGGGTCTGCTTGGATCATACTGGCAACTAAGGGTTTTATGAACTCAAAGCCTCGTTTTTCCTGTGGATTCCATATCAGCGACCGAAGAGTTTGACCACCATATGGTAAAGCAAAGTAACTGACCAGGATAAAGTCCGTCTTGATAGCGTTACCAATATAGAAAACGTCAGTAGCGAACGGATCGCGAGGCTCGTTGGAGTTCTGGAACTCGGGAACCTCTTTGTCGCCACCCCAGATCGGTATTTCCCTAGGATTAGTATCTGAAGGATCGTAACGCCGAGAAATCCCGAAATCGATGAAATAGTATTTCGGAGGTCGTTGAGTACGCGTGAAGTGCTTGGCATCACCAGTACAATCCTTGCTTAGATTGATGGCCACGGGATGGAATGACTCAGGATAGAGATGAGTAGGATCTAGCATGATATTTCGGTTCATGCAATCCCTGTCGAAAAATCAATGTAAGAGCAAAATAGTAGCTACTCGACGCACCGATGGGCAACTCGGTGCCTATGCATGAACTGGAGCCCCTGAAAGAATTTCAAGGTGTAGTCGTTCATAGCCACAAATTCACATTACCTCAAACAGCTGGCGAAAGCATTCCACCACTTCTCCAATGGTATCGAAACGAGGATCATTGTAAAGCCGAAGTAGGGGCATAACCATGATCATTATGTCGTCTTCAGCGTTCAGTGTAAAGACCTCGTAGATAGGGACGCAATGGTTTATAGGCTGCGAGGCGAGAGCTTGTGAGGAAAAATACAAGGCGATATCTGCTTCATATGGATGGTCTCCCCGTTTTATACGCTTTAAGGTGACCACTTTCCCATCCGAGATTCGAGTCGCATCCATGACTTGGCCAAACTAGAACCACATGTGGGTAGATACCAACGGTAGGAAGAAAAACTTGCGTACCTTTAATCTTGTGCTGTCTTCAGTGTCTGTCCAGTCCCTGTTCGATGTTTTCCAAGAAGGGACCCACTGGGGGGAATAGCGAGGACGCAGCAGATATCCATGGTTGTTCAGTTGCTTGTAGCGATCACGCCACCAAACCTCCCTAGGATCTAGTTCTTCTGGCGGGATGCGGTCGGTTGTTCCCCACATTTCGAGCATTTCCTGGGAAATCTGGGCGTCCACCTCCACCGTCCGCGACATCGTTGATACCACTGAAATGCGCGAACAGTAGTGTGCACCAGAGTACCAGTCGCTGTGCCATAGTAGGCATGCAAACCTCGTGCTAAAATACACATCAACATGCACCCACAACCGTCCACGTGTCGTCAGTAAGTTAACCGATCGTCGCGGAACTTGAATCGGAGACATGCGCTGGGTAGATACGGCGAAATATCTGACATACTTCAGCGCAAATCCAAATAACTTGTGGAATATCACAGACGTCAAAGTATCTACCTCTTCCTCGTTCTTCACTCATTTTCAGCGGGGACCTCGGTTAGGGCCATTTATTTCGTAGCTGACAGCGCTTGTCTGCTCGCTTGGCATCTTAGATATTTATCCGTTCCACAGAAAAGTACCCACCGAAGTATCCCTGGGAGGGCATTCGCAGATGGAAATTATTCATTCCTGCATGGAATTACAATTTTTCCTGTAGCCTCAATTCCCCTTATAATCCCCACACGAAACTGTTTCTACCTCATTGCTCCCCGCCGCCTCAGAACACCTTCAATCGATGGCTTCCACGGACCCCGCCGCTGCGATCATCCCAATCGACCTTGGCGCTGCTTCCGCGTTTGACCAGCGTATTTTCCCCCTTGCATATTACGAAGCCGACGACAATCTCACCAAGGGCAAGATTCTGATCCATGCAACACTGAAGGAAATGAAAAAGATCAAGGAATTAGGCATCGATTACAATAAGAACGAGGATTTCATTTTTAATACGAGGCTCGATCTTGAGGCGTCAGTGCTCATCCACGGTATACACACACCTCTGCTCATGCTCTAGTAGTCTGAAAGCGAAAAGGGACAGCTTACAGGATAATCGCAAAACTCTCAACCCCTTCAAAGCATTTCTAAACTATCGAGCAGCCCGGCTATTTCATGCAGCATCGAAAGCTCTCTTAATTCAGACTCGGGTTGGGTCACTCAACTACTGGTATGCAACGCCTACTGAAATACACCACCCGTTTAGCGCACGTCCGAGATGATCCACAGAGAGAAACAGGAAGAGCGTATGGAGCGTGTGGAGCGTATGGAGCGTGTGCGAGTGGTTCCACCTACACGGATACGAGTGGTGAACGGTAAGCTTGAACTGATAACCTGGTTGCAGTTTCAATATTCACACTTGGTCATGCCTCAGGCGAAATGCCACCGGGCGCAACGATTGACGGGGTCATAGTTGAGCTGCCCAACGGATGGAACGTTGATGCTGAACAAACGATCAATGATGCAACGGAGACGATAGCTACTAGTGACCCATTCCAAGACAACTCCCTTATTCCGCAACTGGGCGATGGTGAGGAAGTCGGGGTAATCAGGCGTTATAACGACTGATAGGATCCAAATAGATGAGCATGCAATCTCTCTCGCCAATACTGAAAGTATACTCACCCAAGATGTGCATGGTTCGGATGCTGATGAAGGCAACGGGACTTCTGCTGCCTCCACCGGTCTATGGCGGTCCCATCCGACAAGTCCCCAACCCATCAATCACATCCATATCTACCAGAACTCCATAGTGACAACAAATTCTAACGTTACCGCACCCACAATTAATCGTGGTTCGCATAACAGCGGAGGCTAGTTTCGATCTCTTTCAAAAAGTGTGATATTGACACCTCCGTAGCGTCGGTTGCTCAGCAGTTTTCACCATAATGTCGTTTGCATTCTCCCTAACCCTATCTAATCTGTGTAACACTTTGTAGTCGTAGTAAATGTATGATTCATCCTCTTGGACCAAACTTGGATGGCATTGTATAACGACCCAGACTCTCAGACGGGCACCCGCTGTTCCATAAAAAGATATTTGAAGTCGACATACTGCCACAGGGCACTAGGGTGAAAAGTACAAAGTACATAATACAAGGAATCCTGGTCCGTTTAGCTGCCGAGGCTGTGGCAGGCTAGCCCGGTACAGTGTCTGGAGTTTAAATTATCCTTGTAGCCACCACGGTCATCAGACTGTCGACATGGTACTTGCATGTAAACTTCGCCGATTAAAGATGTTTATGTACAATGCCATCCTCCCGTCTCCTAGAAGAGGACGTGTCCACACGATGCCTAATGTTTGCCTGGAGACCAGACTAGCCTGATTCGACGTGGCCGCACTTGTGGGAGATTCGAATTTTTATTGGCGTGCATAACTGCCTGTGCCATGTCGGATATCAATATATCAATGCTCGGAGTGCTATCAGATTGAATTATTCGGAACTACAAATGCGATGCGCCACGTCCGATGTGCAATACACGATCCGTGAGCGTAATTTCCAGCCACCCAAGCTCTCTCATATTCCTCCATGTCGGATCGCTCCGTAGGATCAGCCTGGACCACGTCTCGTAGTAAAGATTCCTTGAATTCAAAGTCTCGTTTCGTCTGTACACTCTCGATGAGCCGATCAATTCTCAGTCTGAAAGAATAAGCCAACCAACCTGTACGAAGTCCTTGAGCGCATTTCCAAGGTAAAAAAAAAAGCGTCCGTCGGAAATGAATTTCAAGTCTCCAAGGTAACCCAGAGTCTTGTCTCCTTCCTTAATCGGAATTTCCATGGGGTTCGTTTCTGATGGATCGTATCTCTGGGAGAGCCCAACTTCGACGAAAGAGTACTTTGAAGGCCCTTGAGTGCACGTAGAATGGTTCACCAGAGCACTGAAGTCTCTTCTGAAGATGGTCTTCATGAGGTCAAAGGCGCATGGACACCTCAAATAATTGACGGAAACCGTTACCGCCTCACCAAAACTGCCGAAGTAAGTACGAATCACAGAGGACATATGTTGAAACTCCGAGAAGCGGTATGGTGTGTATCATAAACTCTTCATAACGTGTCCCCAATGGTCCTGTTCTATCGATGATCTGGAGGAATAAGTACATGAAGTAAGATACCCTGACCAAAAGAAATCACGTCCTGGCTACATGACTGACCCATATGATTTCCGTGGTGAATGGTTTGCGAAGCTTGTCGGAGTTGGGAAACTCAGCGACCTTGTCGTTACTTCTCCGGGATTGGCACTTGAATGATCTTCTCAACGAGGAAGCTCAAAAACGACGAAATAGCTTGTTCGAGTTGAACCCAACGGTTATTGGTGTGGAACGGGAATGGCCAGTGCAGGGGTATGTGGCTTCAGTCCAACGAATCCGTGTAAAGGCATTGATCCATGAGCCACACCGATTGGTTGCATCATGCTTATGTATGAATTCGAACCACTGAAGGCTTGTAATCGTGCGAATTCAAGACCGTGAACCTTCATGACTTCGAATTGGTGTAACCACAAAGGCACGCCACCCCTTCTCCGATGATTGGAGGCAAGACCTAGTTGAAGACACCGTGGATAGCGATGCAATGAGTCGCACATTGCAAATGGACTGATTAGGAAGGGACATACAATCCGACGTCAACGTCGTGAGGGGATCATTCATTCAATCTACATCAAAGCAACCATCTGGACCTTGCATATCCGAGATGCGTCATTGATCGAAAGCTGAGAAACTAATCAGTCGAAGGCACAAATTAGAAGAACTCCATGCTTCTCACTTCTTCTGTAGCGTAACACTCGATCTTCTCGGTTTCCGCCTGGAGATGAGGGGAGGTTGAATGAATATCAAGTAGAACGATGCGATATCTCCTTACCTCACACCACTCTGGGATGGTCCGGTTAGTTGTCACCCAGGTACGTGACGCTTTCCAAACCAAGTAGGTATCCCGCCTGACGCCGCCTACTAACGTTCGGACCAATACTAGGACATAAAATGGGACGGATGAACTTCAAGCGGCCCATGGACTTGCCAGGAACGCCACGGCCAATTCAGAGTCCCGTCTTCACGTCCGCCTGGGCACAGTTGACCCAAGTAATCATAACAGCGACCTCAATGAATGCCTTGAGCCTGAAAATCAAGTCGATGCAAGACGACTGGAACCATCGTTGGAAATTGGTCGATCCATCGTCGAGAGCGTGGGTTTTCTGCATATTCCGTACCCGTCGTGTCCGTAAAAATTGAACTTTCACCACGTCCGCCATATAGCGAACGTGGTATTCGAGGGGACCTAATGAATGGCAGAGAATTAATCGTCGAACAGGGCGAAGAGACGACTACTCACGGTCGGTGCGACTTGTCGAACTGAGAGGGCGGGACCGACGCACCAACTACCCAGGGTTCATATTACACGACAACGGATGGTATCATGGTGCCCCCAACCATTTATGTTTGTCGAAGCGAAGTGGGGGGAAGTGTGGACGGAACCTGAACTAGAGTTGTAGACGAGTCACAGCAAGTAGCCTGAACATTTGGGTATTGCAGGCAGCCTCGCTTCCGAGAGGGGGCTAACCATGTACTGATCGATTGAGAACGGCTCAAGTTGGTTATACAAGGAACGGTGTAGCGGTGAATTTTATGCGGCGATATGGATTCCAGAGGTGAGGAAGACAAGGGGAAAATCGATTTCCGAATTATTTCCCCTCGCCGTGTGAACGCTTCGGTGGGACGTGTCAACTTATGTACTGTACTGTATAACCTTACAATAGCCATGAACAAATTAACCGCACGAATTTTTTCCAAATCCCACCAAAGCAAATTTGGTTCTGGAAGTAATATTATCGCTGTGGTGTAAGGTAGAACTACAAGAGAGATTTCACTGAGACGGAGGCTAGGATCTAGGATGGCGGGCTGTTCACAGACGAACGATGGTCGGTAACGTCTATGCCGGCAAGGTCAACGTGGGACTCATGTTGAATTCTCTCGCTGGATAGAACCCACCTGATCCACTATTTTCAGAACCATTGTTGTTGATGGTCAATCCGGGAGCATTGGAATCTCTGTTATTGACGATGTTGCAATTGACGTTGAGGTTGAGCCAACTGAAACTAGAGGCTGAGCCAGGGCTACTGGGCGTGGTAGTAACACTACTTCGGGCAGATGATGATACCTCAGGGTCGAGTACCGCCCTCGCAGCTAAGGTTCGATGCAGCAACATCATCTGGTAAGCAGATGGTGGGATGGAAAGCATCGTTGCCTTACTCGAGGTTTGTCCATCTAGACTGTTTGATGGGGTTGGATCGGCGAAGGGATTCCCAGAGGATGCCAGAATGGAGGCCATCTTTTGGGCAGCGGCTAGCACTTCCTCCATATCAGGAGGATTCATCTCCCCTGGAGGTGGGGGTGGCAATGACACTGCGAGACCCGAAAGCCGTTCGCCATTTGTGACAGATTCGCCTGCGTTTTTTTGTTTGAGGAAGTCCATGATCCAGAATAAACAAGTCATACTTTCGACTGGAACGAGGTTCACCGAGGGTGTCGATAGTAGAGCTCTTTTCAACCTCTCAGAGGTTGTCTGTCTTCTTCATGAGCTCCGATTATCCTAACCATTTATTAGAGGCGGTACCCTTGTCGAATTCCAGAGCTCCTGAGCATTGTCAAGGAATGCTCGTTTGGCACGCTTGGTTGCTATAAGCTTCAAGGGCTTGAATATTGATTGACTCTTCTCAAGTGATTCAAGCTCTTTCTTCCGTCGGTTCAAGCTGATGAAGCAAGCGTTACTATTCGGAATGAACTTCGTCTATATACCCACTTGTCATACTGGGCCTTCGTTTCTCGAAGAAGCTCACGATGGTTCTCTTCCAAACCCTCGCACAAGCGGAGAATCTGGAGCATTTCGTTCAGCGTAGCTCGGAGATATAGACCACCTGCACCCAAGGAACCCTTGGTAGTGATCCTCCCGAGCGGGACTGTTGGATCGTAGTTCTCGACCGACCCAACGTCTGCCGCGATGAGAAGGACCGTCTGGGCAGTGTCTGATTGCATGATGGATAAATCACCTTGGCTAAGTCATCTTGGTTCTTTAATGGGGGGACCGTGTGGAAAAAGCATCCTCCAGCACCCCCCTCCCCTTCCTCCGTCTGGACAATCTCTCTCTTAGTACTCAAATACAACTCCGCGATCCTTTGGGTGCATGGGGTCTGATGTTAGGTCCATGTTTGTGTATGTTTGTAAAACAATATTGAAGATTTGTGTGCTGAGTTAACACCTCCGCGTCGCGAGCCATGTCCACAGGAAAGCTGCCAGCCAAGGAAACCGAAGTTAGTCGAGAGCAGGCACTGCTTGCTCAAGTCGAACGTGCAGTTTTCGGTGATTTGCCCACAAACAACAAAGACGGCCAGCTTACCGAACTCGAGCTATGGTGGTCCCAGCGCTATCATTGGTTGAGGGATAGTGGATACCTACTGCGACCTCGTTATGCCCCGGATTGGACACCTTCTTGGCAGGGAACAAAGAAGAATTGGGTTTTGTGTGAAGATAGTTGTGTAGCTCAGGTAGGTACTATGCATGTTGGACGCAGCCTCGCGTCGCTCATCTAATAGAAACTCATAGTACGCTACCAGGATCCTCGATGGTACACGTGTTTCGGATGGCACATTTGTTACGCTCAAGCTCGTCAACAAGACCTATCATCCTCATGAGATTGACATCGCAACATATTTCTCTTCTCAACCGCCAGCTATGAGTGCTAACCACTGCGTTCCGGTTTATGATGTCCTGCCCGTTCCTGATGAAGAGGATAGGGTAATCGTTGTTATGCCGCTGCTACAAGATTATTTACGACCTCCTTTTCATACTATTGGAGAGGCGGTGGAATGTTTTCGGCAATTATTTGAGGTAGGATTTCGTACCGTTCCCTTATGTAGTTGCTGACTTTTAGTAGGGCCTTCATTTTATGCACAAGCACCGTGTTGCCCATCGGTAAGTCCTGGCGTGAGCACTTGAGCGTCTGTCCTTCAATTTATTTTCTTGCAGTGATTGTTCATCCAGAAACATAATGATGGATCCAACGAAGCTCTACCTTGACGCATTTCACCCTGCCAGTCCTTTGATGAAGCGGGACTTCTCTGGATATGCGCGCTACAAGACTCGTACTGAACGATCTCCAAAATATTTCTTCATTGATTTTGGTCTGTCACGTCGTTATGATTCTTCTGTGGCCACGCCTATGGAAGTTCCGATATGGGGAGCTGACAAGGAAGTCCCGGAGTTTCAAAATTCCAACGCTCCTTGCGATCCTTTCCCTACTGATGTCTTCTACATCGGCAATACCATCAAGAAGGATTTTGTTGAGGTATGCCTTTCACTGTACGTTGTATACCTGTGGCTAAACATGAGCCCAGTCAAAGCTCGGGTTTGACTTCATGCGACCTCTGATAACTGACATGGTTCAGAAGGATCCTTCAAAACGTCCCACTATGGATGAAGTTGTCCAGCGATTTGCTGCCATCAGAGCTGGACTCAGCACCTGGAAGTTGCGCTCTCGCATCGTCAGTAAAGGAGAAGGAGTATATCAGAGTGTGACCCGTGGAACCTCTCACTGGATGCGACGAATCGGATTCATCACGCGTGGTATCCCGGCTGTACCTACTCCCCCATGAAGCTTGCAGCGCCATGCCACATTCATTTCCATGACATACTCTTTACTAGCTATGTCATGCATGATGCTGGTGTGTTTTCTCGGTAGCGTGTCCGTTTCGAATGGTAGACCATGCGAGAAATGGCCCAATCCCGATGAAGCGTTGTTGGTGAGACATCCTTTGCTGTGCAACAGACAAGGCAATTCATCTAGTTGTGACCTGGTAATCTCCTTCAACTCGACGGTGCCACGATAGCAGACGAGCCGAAATAATATACAATAATTGATGGTGCTCGTTCTCAGGTTCTCTCCAGCTTTCATGCATGCTCGGTAATGAGAAACGTAACATCCAGTCAGTGTAAAATCATTACCTACAAAACTAACTCTACCATCCGTCCCGAGAAATCAGTTCAATACAATTAAACAAATATTATTTTTTTCGCGCCCGGAAACCATTCCCGTAACAGTTGTGATGCAAGGTTTCCATTGATATGAGTCTCACGTCACGCGTGGGTAACATGTTATGGTCCTCCAGTTCATGTGCTGGCGGCCTTGCACATGATGCAGCGCATGGAAGCGCTGGGTTTCAATGTAGGACATTCGCTGCCTGTTCTCTGATCATGATATGGAAATACAGTGTCACAAGCGGAAAGGATTCTCTGTTATCGTACAGTGCTGTCGAGTTGAATAATTCTCCTAAATATTACATGTAACCTCTTATATGATCTTGACGTGGTCATGGCGCAAACATTGTATTTATAGGGATCCAGAGATGGGTACCGGGTGACTGGGGTCATATCTTTATCAACAAAAAGTTGTGGCTGTGGATCACTCTCGATACCCCCTCTCGAATATCTTTTTCCTGCGTATTTTTCCATTCGGCCATCGCAACAGAAAACAAAAATACATGCATAAACTTAATATGAAAATCCTCAAGGTCAGTAACACGAGTACCTACTAGCGCCCACTCGCCTGCCAGTGATGGGCCATGAAAATATTCTGGAATCTCAATCAGGAATGATAAGAAGCAGTGAATATGTACGAAATTTGCGGCGCACACCGGATATCGACAGGACCTTTGATTGGTGAATTGTTTCCTTGGGTCCCCTTGGCTATTTCTGGTTGATGAAGTTGTTGTATTCACCCCTGTGTCGAGTTTGGAAATTGCGCACGTACCTCGTCGCAATTTCCGTCCGTAATTGATCCCCTCGCGTAATGCCTGGCCTGGTAATTATTTGGTTGGGAGTGAGATATTTATGTAAGTTTAGGCTGATGAAGTCGGAGTGCATAGCTGCCGTGTCGGATGATCAAGAATATGCTAAATCCCAGACGGTGATCAGTGACTCAACCTGGATCATCCGTAAGACCGGGGGGGATGGAACACTTCAAACAAAGCTCGAATCGTGGTATCTCGTCCAAATATTTTGTTAACGGAGGCCCTGACGCCGTGTGTCTGGCATTGAATGCCGAAGAAAAGTAAGCATTCATCGACGTTGTTCAATGCGATAGCTAAACATGTTACCGACTGCGTGGGCAATCTGCACATCCCCCAGCTCAGCGAATGGTAAGAACTATGCGTACTCACTGCGGAAGCGAGATTATAATTGGATTGTAGCCATATTGAGATATAACCCAGTCGCCCGGAGCGAGAGCGCGTAGCCGTAAAGAATCTGGAGAGGCGCATCGACGGCCACTTGGATCCTCGTTATGAAATGGATGTACAATTTATTATAGGCTTGAAGTCAACCTGCTGTCGTTCGCTCGCCATCCTTGCATTCGGCACAAATTTCAT
>JBBPNO010000916.1:0-12646 GCA_038090915.1 Boletus eberwhitei
TGATCGGCGAAAGTGTAGGTAAAGGTCAGACTAGAGTCTAGACGAAAAGCGTAGTAAAAGGTCAAAGTCTTGGTAGAAAAGTGTCATGTTTTGCTTACATAATATGTTTGTCCAGGTTTATTATGCTGCGTTCACTATCAAAACTCTAACCGAGACACCGAGACACCGAGACAACCGAGACAAATATGATCCCCTTCGAGACAGCCGAGACCAACCTAATTAACCGAGGCACTAACCGAGACACTAACCGAGGCAGCCGAGACCAACCTAACTAACCGAGACAGCCGAGACTAACCCTAACCCTAAGAGATGGCCAAGACAAACCTAATATCTGGATTATATTGTTCTTTCTATATTTCTTACTATATTTTGTGCCGAAATCATTGATAACTCATAATGCAGCGGTTGGAAAAATCTCAAAAAAGAATCATCTTGTATCTTCAATCAAGAGCTATTAATGTCTCCTACATGCCCCCACATGGTTTCCTATTAGATAAAAAGTTATGCTTGATTTCCTGAGCACAGAAAAGTCTAGGAAATAGTCAAGGAAAGTGTAGGAAATGGTCCGAGAAGGTGTATCGAAAGTGTAGGAAAGCATGGTAGATGGTCTGGGAAAGTGTACCATATTGTGTAGGAAAAGCATAGGTGAAAGCATAGCAAAGCGGAGGAAATGGTCTATCAAAGCATAGGATTAGCTATGGCGAAAATGTTGGTCACAGATTGATTGGCATTGAGTGAAATATGTGTAGAAAAGTGTAGGTTTGACTATGGCGAAAACCTAGGAAATATTGTCTATGGAAAATTGTCTTGAAAGCATAGAAAAGTGTACTGAAAGTGTAGGTCTAACCCTAACCCAACCACTTGGAAAGTGTAGGAAAGTATGCCGAATTGTGTAGATATGGATATGTTGGTCCTGATGTTTTTTTTTTTGGATTGTTTGACCGTGGGAATTGTTTTTGTATGCACAGCGACCTAGGTAATTCAAGGCCAGAGTCTAGAAAAAAGGTCTAGCGAAAGCGTACCAAAAGTGTAGGAAATGGTTGGTGGTCAGTGAAAGTGTAGGGAAATGCAAGGTCAGAGTGTAGGAAAAGTGTAGGTTTGGCTATGGCGAAAACCTAGGAAATTGGCTACTGAAAATTGTCTTGAAAGTGTAGAAAAAGTTTAGCGAAAGCATAGGATTGATTATGGTGAAAATGCACTCAAAAAGTGTAGGAAAGTGTACTGAAAAGTGTAGATATGTTGGTCCTGATGGCTTTTTGGATTGTTTGACCGTGGGAATTGTCTTTATATGCACAGCGACCTAGATAATTCAAGGCCAGAGTCTAGAAAATGAAAGTGTAGGAAATGGTTGGTAGTCGGTGAAAGTGTAGGGAAATGCAAGGTCAGAGTGTAGGAAAAGTGTAGCAAATCGTAGGAAATCAAAATCTCATGACAATTGTATAGCGAAAGTGTAGGAAATGGTCAGCGAAAGCGAAAGCGTACTTAAGGTCAAAGTCTATGAGAAAGTGTAGCGAAAATGCACTGAAAGTGTACTCGGAGTGTAGGTCATGACTGGCAAATGTGTAGGTGTTGATTGATTGGTAAAAGTGTAGGAAATGATTGGCGAAAGTGTAGAAAAACATCAGACTAGAGTCTAGCGAAAAAGCATATTGAAAATGGTGTACTGAAAGCATAGTGTATGATTAGTGAAAGTGTACCAAAAGTGTAGGGATTGATTAATTGGTCACAGTGTAGGTCAAGATAAGCAAAAGGGATCCTAGGGTTATCATCCTGCATGAACTACAACAATCAGTAAAGCTCTCAACATCATGTGGAAATGTAATTCTTATTATTTACCTAGAACATACAGTAAATCTGGTTAAGTATTTATGAGCATATGTCTAGGATGAATGAAAAGTGTCTGATATATATCTCTTAGCACCATGTAGAAACAGAATAAGAGATGTGAAGTACAAGTTAAGCAGTATAAGTAGATGGTTTGAATATCAAAGGTCCCGGAAATGATAGAATAGGTCGTGTGAGTGCAAGGAACCAGCACATCATCAAAACAAACATGCTACGTCGAGATAGATGGTCTGGGAGTGATCTGGGCGAGGAGGAGGGATGGAGGTTGTCGAGCATAATCCAGGGTAATCAAAGGCACCAAATATGATAGGATAGGTGCTGTGAGGGCTGAGAACGAGTGCGTTGTCGAAATGAATGTGCTATGTCGAGATAGGTCATCTGGGGGTAATTTGGGTGAGAAGGAGTTGATGGAGGTCATTGAGGGCAATCCAGGGTTATCGAGGGTGGTGAAAAGGATAGGATAGGTGGTGTGGAGGCCAGGAACGACCGTGCTATGGCAAGATAGATGGCTGGGAGGTCATTTGGACGAGGAGGAGGTGTTGGAGGTTGTCCGGGGTGATCCAGTCCACCCCATGGTTGTCGAAGGTCCTGAAAGCAATAGGATAGGTCGCATGAGTGCCAGGAACGAGCGCAGCGTCGAAACGACCGTGCGACATCAAAATACAAGGTCGGATGGAGATTTTGGGAGGAGGAGGTGTTGGGGGTCATTGAGGGTCATGTGGTCCACCGAAAGGTTATCGAAGGTGGCAAATGTGATAGGATAGGTGTTGTGAGTGCCAGGAATGAGCGCATCGTCGATACGAACGTGTTACATCGAGATAGGTCGTCTGGAAGGATTTGGGTGAGGAGGTGTTGCAGGCTGATAAGCATCCTGCCATCCGTTGTGGGAACCACTGTGGCTGGTGGCCTGTCATCCTGCCATTTTTACCGTCCTGCCATTTTTTTTGCCGTCCTGCCATCGTTTTGGCCCTCCGACGATATCTCCGGCGGAAATGCCAAATCATATGGGTAGCAAAGCGTGATCAGTAATATGTCGCGACTAACTCTGCTGACAAATCATACCCAATAAGGAAACTACCGGCAGAAAGAAAGTTAGAGGGGGGAAACACAATATCGAAACACAACCTAATCCCAAGGGGGTCCAATATGTGACCTGGGGGAATTGTAGAGAACATCAATACAAACATTATTCCCTCTCAAAGTTGTCCGCAACATGCCGCAAGAGTCCGCGATGATGTAATCTTCAAACAGAGTCTAAAGATCAGTAATATATTCATAGCAACGTAGGATAGTGGCCGATCTCAAATATGGCCAGGCATATGTAACTGGGGGTCCTATGGTATCGTTTGGACACCCTAACATGGGGGGGTCATCTATTAAAATACGCCGCGATGTTGCATTTTCATAAATTAGATAATTACTCTGTAACAAGTGAGGGAGTGGGAATGTCCATATGGTGTCAGTGAGAGAAATGTCGCCTTATATACCCTGCACAACCCTACACCGGCGCTACGGGCCGATGTGCCGCAGTGGATCGCAATTGCAGAATTTCTAACTTGTGCTAACAAATGTTTGCGATTTTATTATGACTAATCATTACTATAAAAGGTAATTGCCGCGGAGAGTCACATGACCCTTGGATAGTCGTGGTTAAGCTAAAAAAAGAATTGTGGTGATTGGACCACACGAAGTGTGGCCAATCTCCAAAACAAAATGGTCAAACCAATGCACCATTGGTTTGGGGTGCCTGCTAATAGTCCGCAAATCGTCACATATGTTGATTTGCGTGTTTCGATCCACATGATTGTAATTTTCTAACCTCTTCGGAGCGGTTAAACAACTGATTGCATTACATGAATCATTCTGATACACTACTTAAATCAATTCAAACGAATACGTGAACTACTAGCTTGATCGTTGCAATAGTCTGCCATAGTCATTATATCATCGCTACCAAGTGGCTCTCTCTCACGCCGTTTACCCAAAGACGATGTTGAAGATGCGTGAGACAACGATCTTGACATTGTTGCTGTGGCAGTACTGAGGCATATCGCACCGCCTTTCGCTCTAACCCATTGAGATTCGACTAGCTGATTAGCAGCCTCTTGTCCCAGCAGATACACAACGGCATTATGGGCACCGCTGTGGGTGTCCTTTAATAAATATTCTTTGACCTTGTTCCAGCGTTGTACGACTTGCGTATCATCCGCAGGGATTACATCTTGCTTCCACACGCAAGCCTTGAAGACACGCTTGGTGAGTGGAATGGCTAGTCCAAATCAAATCAGGACGTTAAGGATGGTGATACCCTTTGCCGCTGAAGCGTCAACAGAGTAAGTTGAGTATCTCAATAATGAGCAACACAATCCCAACATACTGTGTTTGCTGACGAACGACTTCACCTGTTGCGAGAGTTCCGAATTCACCGTCCCATCACGGATCTTGTCCAATGCAGATGATAGCGGCGAATTGTTGTCTAATATCGCGATGATGAATGTAGACACCATTGTGATGAATGGCTGCGGATCTGTATGTCCTTTCTTCGATCTCACTGAAAAGGAAGACGAGCGGAGGTGTTCGTAAATCTTCAATATTTCAGTGTTTGTGTTCAGATCTTTCGAAGGATAAATGCGGGGGAGCAATCCTGCGATGATCAGTGCAATGAACATAGCGATGGCATGCTTTGGCTTCGTCAACGGTGAATAGTTGTTTGACACCCATGTATAAATGGAGTGCGCGAAGGTATCGCCTGGGGTTATCGATGCGCACTTCAGGGACCATTCTAATGGGAGAGAGTGCTTATGCAGTATTTTGTGGTAATCAGTGAGTCGGATGGAGCATGCTGTCCATCGGGTACGTCCATCCTCCATAGAAATTGCATCTGAAGTGCGCATTGCTCGAACCTGTTGTGACTGTTGTATTGTGAGCTCGATGATGGGGGTCTCTGATGGATGTGACTCAGACAGGCCGAGAGAGAGCCAAACTGAATGTTTAATGACTGCGGATCCTCTCCCTCGCGCGTTCGCATTACGATTCCCAGACCAGGGCACGTGGTTAATTCTTGAGTCGTCGACGAGGCGAACTAGATGGCTTTTGATGGCCATGTCTGCTTGTAATGGATTGAACCCGCCTGCAACGTACATCTTGCGAACTTCTAATATAGCGCGGTGCACGATCTTCTGTGACGAACCCTTTTGAATAAATGGTGGGAGGCGCCTTTGACTATCAGCGTTTTTCACCATTTCATCCATGAAGAAAGACACAGGCTTGGCTCCGTCCCTTGGTCGTTCCAGTTCCAATGTAGATGTGTTATTTGATGTTCGTGGATCGATGGCGAGGAGGAGTTTTGGGAGTGACTCTCTTTCGAATGAAAGTGGATATTTTGATTTAACCCATTCGTTAAGCGCATTACGTCTCTGAATGGCCATCATTCTATCCGCCGCACGAGCAGAAGCAAGATTTGGACGCAGTTCGTTTGTAACATGCATCGTTACTAGACCAATGACGTCTCTCACGTAGGCAAGGAGAGCGACGTTCAAAGTGTATAATGCGACGTGATCTTGCGGACTTCTTTCAGCAGGATAAGTGTTGCCAGGCAAATGGCGCAAAGAATGCTCTATCGTAATTCTGGCAATGAAATCCTATGGTCTTGATCAGCAATCAAAACACGAACAAAATGTCTGAGAACCCGCAAATAGACCCATGGGTCTATTTGCGGGTTGAGGTTGCACATATGAAAAGACAATGCGAATGCACCACAAACACGCAAATATGCACATATGTCATTTTGCGTACCAGCGCAACGAAATATGACCAGATGCTTATCGGGCGTATGTCTTCGTAGACACGCAACTCGACACCAATGTCGAGTTGCGCGTTCGATGCTTTCATATGACAGAATATACACATAGGATAGGACTCACATTCACATGCGCTTCACTGTAAGTAAGCTGTTGGCATTTGGTAGAACAGGTTAATGGTGCCTTCGTGTGCTTGTTCAAAGGCCAGTGGTCGCTGTGAACCACCACTTTCTTATCGGCAATCTCGTTATAGGACAGGAAGTCGCGGTTGATGCTAGGGAACCCGTCGTTGACAATTCCCAACGAAAGAAACACTCGATCCATGAGTGTGCGCATCAGAACCTTTCCGGAGCCCGTGTGTGCGTAATTGAGTGTGCGCTCCAGCATGGCCATAAATTCGACGTCGTGAGGAGCAATCTCCTCTCCTTGTGTCAGACCTGCTTGTCGCTCTACCCACATCATTTTGATGAGAGACGTGATTGGGAACGTCGTCCAATTGATAAAATTGGGAATGACCTGAATGGATGTGTCCGTCAGATTAGTCCTGTGTATGCTATGAAGGGGTTGAAATGAACCTCAGGTGTGAATGGTTGTAGACACCGCAAGAGCGGAGCGGTGACACTCGGATGTCTAATGTACTTGCAAACATGCTTCACTAGGTGGTCGTATATCATACTATAAACGTGTATAAACTCAGACAAGATAGTAGGACATCGAAAGATGTAGTACTTACGCGCCATTGCGGTGATTTGGTGATAGACGATACACATCGACGACGTAGGTCTGCTCTACACAAACAGCTTGTGGCTGTTGTCCCCCAGCGAGGGTCATAGCATAGCGCTCATGTGGCAGGGCAACTTGACAGTGACGTTTGCATTGTTGAAAACGCCATTTGTGTGGATCAGTCAAGGCGGTGGTTCCTGCGAAGACAGACGTAACAAGCCCTAATTGCACGTAGTGGAAACGGGCCTGATCTCGAACACGATGGGATATGGAATTGTATATTTGGCAATGAGTGCCATGGATGACGGGGGCACCCCTTACGAAGTCTGGATTGTTGTTGTTGTCGTCATCAACATTGACTGGTTGGGAGAGCACAATGTTTGCTTCTCGAATAACCCAGTCGAATGGCGCGATTGTTCTTCGAGCCTGTACATTGCCATAGACTTTCGTAAAGCCAAGGAGATAGGTGTTGAATACTGTAGCACCGTCATCGTCGTTGGGAAAAAGGTTATCCACCTTCTTTAGATCCACAAGGGCACCCGACGCTTCGTATAAGCTGGGTATGCGGCGGTTTACCCGAAATCCTTCAGCGTCATAAATCGGTCTTATTCGCTGATTTTCGTCCCTTCTGGGGTGCTGTCGTAGATTGGGTATTCTAGATCTCGCTGGATCAGTGGAAGGGAGGTCGTAGAGATGGACGTGTTCCCGCATGATTGCATTGTCATCCAGGCGAGTGTAACGAGATACCTTACAGAACCTGGATTGCGACAGATTAGTGTTTACTGTATAGTATCGGCATCAAGGGAACATAAATGAAGCTCACTCAATGTGGTGTGCTATAGAGACTGCGAGTAGGCGGATGTGTATTAAGTCCCTGTCACGATTCCAAGTGTCGCGTTCATGTTCGGCTGCGGTGTCTGGTTGAAGTGGTTGATTTTGTCCGAAGCGCATCGTCAGCGCGACTGGTACGTTCTCCAGGATGAAGCCGTCGGCCTTCCAAGATTCAGGAGCCGAGTGAACCCATCCATCCCAACGCACTACGAGGTCTTCGTGGAGGTTAGTGACCTCCTGGCTCGTCAATTGCATAACACGATTGGCCTCGTCGAGTCTACCTCTAATGAATAGAATGAATGGTAGTGAGCACCAACAGACAACAGAAGAGAGCAATACTCTTACAATACATTAGATGCGTCCATGACCGAATCGTGCGTGAGAGTGTCCGGATAGTGTGTGAAGCAGTGGATGTCGTGATAATTGATAGTGTAGAGGCATGCAGTGAAGAGCATGACGGTCATGTATGCGTGAGCTGTGGTCAAGGCAGTGGAAGGGGCGTCCAAAGCCGACATGTCAGGGTCAGCATCAGGGCGTTCTACGAGGGAGCGAGGCGTGAACGCGATCCAAACTTCCTCTTGACCACGGGTACCAATGTACATCATACGACCGGTGGTGGAAAAAGGAAGTGAAATTTTCACGTCCGGCCAGAGCTTGAACATCTTCGAAAAAGTCAGGTCGATATGCCAATGATGATTTCCGACGTCGTTCGGGAGGATTGCATCGAGACCAAGCCTGTTACCGAGGTACAATGTGTAGTCGAGGAAATGACCAGAGAAGCATGGAATCACATCATCATCATCTGGATGTATTTTGAAATAGTCATCGATGTGAATGGCATTTCTGTTCTTGAGGATGTGTATAGCAGCGCGAGCATTTCTGCTAGTGTACAATTGTTTGAGTGAGGAGAGGTTGACGGTTGCCTTATTCTGATTATTGAATTCGTTTGTAAAGCTATGTTGTGGCCGCGTTTCACGCTGGATGGCAGTGAGAATATCGAGTTGGTTTACAGGGTCATCTGCCTGCTGGTGAGGTGGGATATACGCGATGTCGAACGGGACACCGGCTGGAGCATCCGGGTCGGCTGCGATCGGATCGTTATTGAGATCATCGAGAGGATCTGGCTCGCGGTCACTATTCACGTTGGAATCGTCAGAATCGGAGTCGATGTTAGAGATGGAGATGATGGACATCGAGTCAAACTCGGAGACATCATCGTCAACCTGACTGTAAAGAAAAGATGAAGTGGTTTAGACCGTTGTAAGGCGGATGGGGGGAAACACACTGATTGTCACGGATGTTGTTCATTATGGGCGGAGCAGTAGACAAAGTTGGGAAGATTGTATGAGGAGCGAGAACGGAGGTGTGGATGTGATTATACGTGCAAGAGGGCAGCCGTATTATGGAGTGGAGGTGCTGTGTTGATTCGAGACGGTGACACAGTGAAAAATTATAAGCACTCTGTCCGCGAAATGGTCTTCTTCATTCATATCATGGGCAGAGAAGCAGGCAGAGGAGCAAAACATCGTTGTCTTGACGTACGAAGGGAGTAAGTAGTATATATATGGAGGAAGAAGGGAAGTGTACTGTATGTACTACGTCATCAAGGAAGAGTGCGCAAGCGGAAATAAAAGTAACAGGAGAGAGCTTCTGCGGCGGCTCTTGTACACAATCACTAAGAGATAGGAGTCCACCCACGACCTGATGTGTACCTAGTTGAAGCGCTTGGAGTGTACGACGGCAGCCGTGGACGAATCGATGTGAGTTTCTTCGTCCTTGTCCACATTGTCCTGCATCTCGACCTCCGGCCCATCGGTGTCTTCGGGCGGATCGCTCTCTATGTAGTTGGGGCGGACCGAGCGGGAAGACGTCCTTGGCTGCTCCTTTTTGTTGGTCCGCGTGCGCTTCTTCCTCCTTCCAGTGCCAGTGCGCTCAGCTGTCAAAGCATAAGAATAGAATGATATAAGTGATTTATCAAACTAGAATGAATAGGAAAACGTACGACTTGTGACAGTCGAGAGTGAATCTGATTGAGGGCATTTTGGAACCCTGTCTGCGGATGAACTGGAAGACGCTACGGGCTGCAGCGTTTGGTCAGCCCTTGACTTACTCCTTGTGACGGCTGGTGGTGGTAACATCGACGAGGACGGGATGGGACCACGAGACGAATCTACAAGTAGAATAGAGGGATGGTCAGATAATATATATATACGGTAAAAACGGGCTTACCATGAGAAGACGATCTCCTCTGATACTCTCCAGTAACCATGCGGGAGACATCATGAACGAGAGCTACGAATGTTATCAGAAGGAATTTATGACAACACGAGGTATTGTATGTACTTTCCATGGTGGGCTGTTGAGACGAAGCAGTGCCTGAAATAGAAAGAGATCGTCAAATATCGTATATATTTTTCCGCAAATTGACAATAGTGTGTATTTGCGGATATCGAGACAACTCACATGGGTTCTGTGACGCGAATTGTGATTGTGATTGTAGAGGTGTGAGAGGACTCGAAGTTGGTCCTGCTGGTGCATCCATATCAACGTCGACGAGTTCGGATGGCGGGGTGGTGGTATCGTCAGGTATGTCTGAGTGTGTGCAAATGAATAAGTGGAGGGAGTGAGAATGTATATGATATGAAGACGTACCAGCAATAGCCTTGCGACGATTCTCAGCTCGACATTTCTGTCGGTCAGCGCAGCATTCCTTCTCTTCCTCCCAGGTAAACATGTACTCGGGCCTTGACTCCTTTTCTTGAGTACCCGCCCGATCTTCTGCGGAGACTGTCAACGATACCGGGATCCTCTCACTGACAGGGACGCCATCTTCTCTAAAAATGTCACGCTGTGGAATATCGGGTTCGCGCACAGCATATGCGTTTGCGACGAGTGTCTATAATATGGACAAAGTGAAAATATAAGAATATTGAACAGTGTGATACTCAATGCGGCGGACTTACATCGACGAGCCTCTGCAACACGTCTTGTACCACGGGATGCAATGGGTGTGCCTTTTTCTTGTCCGCATTTGGGGCTTTCCAGGCCAGCTCGCACTTCTGGATGTTGGAGATGAGGGATTTGATGATGTCGCCTTGCTTCTCCTTGACTCGATGCTTCTTGAGTGTCGTCTGACGATCAGTGAAGCAGCGAGGATTATTGATGGCGATGTGACTGTCGAATTTAATTCTGTCGGGCCAGGTGAGGGTGTTGAGAGCGCGAATAGATGTACCGTTGTCCAAGACAACGTTCTCGTCTGGATGTGGAGTCTGTCCATGTCCAGCACAAAAATATGCTCCTATGATGCGCTCCAGGGCTGCACGCAGATAGGCTGCGCCGCCATACGTGTCGTCGAGAAGGTCTTCATGGTAACTTGCAACGGCGCAATGTTCGACGATGGCGGCGGCGATGACTTCCTTTCTGACGCGACTCAGGGAGTTGGGCTGAATGTCGCCCCATGACATCGTGTGGAAATTTAACAAAGTGACGACATGAATGGGAGTCTCTGTGTCCAATGGAATGTCGTGCTGATTACGGCGCCAGTGCACAATCCAGTCTTGTTTCGACATCTCGTTCCTTGTAGGCTTGAGGAAGTCCTTGACAGCCTTCTCAATGCCGACGACTTCATTGTGAAGTTCATGTCGTGTCTTCTCATCGGCAGTAATCTCAATCGCAATATCTTCACCATCATTGGATCCAACTTCCTCGTCAGCGTCGGCATCTGGGTCAGCTCTCGCTTTCCCCTTACCTTTCTTCTAAGTTGGTTTACTCTCTGTGAAAATAAAAAACCGTTTGAGGTCCGTGGCGACACGGAATCGAGGGAGAGGGGGGGATTGAGTGAGCTGATGCTCCATGTGGAGCAATGCGGGAAAATCTTCGAGGAGCAGGATGATCGACTGATATTCGCAAATAATATTAATGATGGTAACGGTTTCGACAACGTGTGCTTACCATGCGAGCAGCTTCATTTATCATCGATGGTTCCAGGTCTGGATGTGCAGCGACTGTGCGCAGCATTTCTGCAGTTGCAGAACCAATTTGCCATTGTTTGTTGAATAACCGTTGGTGGTAAACAAACGGGCTGTACCATGAGGAAATCTACATTTAAATGGTCAATATGTGTGATCGTAACGCGCAAATCGACACAACTGCTCATTTGCGTAAAACGCAATAAAAAGATGTTGCATTGTGATAAAATGCGCAAAATGACATAGGTGTCATTTTGCGGAAATCGTATAGCGTTTGACGAATGTGTCAAGAGTGTGGTTTGGAATATGCAAACCGACATGATAGTCGTTTTGCGTGATTGTGATGGTTTATACTGATGATTTGCCACTTACCTCGATGAGTGCAGTCCGGACACGCTTGAAATGGTTTGCCAAGGCGTCCCAAACGGATGCTGACATGAGGGGGAGGCAGGATGGGAGGTCTGGCGAAGATTGGAAGTTGAGGACAAAGTCGGCCTTTTCTGCGCAGGTTGTGTATGCTGTTCGGACATCCGGGGAAGAGCGCTCTAGAACACCGTCTGTCTGAAGGTCGGCGACGGTCTCCTCGAAGGCTGCGACGACAGCATCTTTGTATTTATTGTACGCCATGATCCAAACGCTGCTTGACTTGTTGCCCATGTGTTTGATGACAGAGTCGCGCAATAGGTACTGTTTGAAGGCGTCGTCGATCTTGTCTCGCAAGGTTTCTGGAATACACTCCAAGAGTGGCTTCTGCTTGCGAAGCATCGTCATCGTCTGTGTAGTGAAGGCGCGAGCAGCATTGTTGTCGGGGTCCTGTATTAGTGTATTGCGTGCGTTGCGCAGCGCCTCAGACTCCATCGGAAGACCATTGAAGCAATAGCCGATCCGTTCTTCAAGCAAGACAGTAGTATAGACGAGTATCTGTTAGACATGATGTAAGAATGAATAACAACGATAGAAGAGCGCGTACTTACCCCACCATGAGGGGACAAAATTTCCTTCCAAAGGGAGGTCAACTTGAATATGGACGAGTGGATGTAATGATTGGTGTTTGGGATGATTGTAGCGCAAAGATATCAGAAAAAGTTGAGGGCAAGCAAAGTTAGTTGCTTGTAACCATTGCTATTGGACCGCAGACCGGGCATCATCTCGATAGATTTCCAGTCCTTGTTCTTGGCGTTGTGCATCGTCCACAGCTGAATAATCCCCTCTTCGACACTCTCGGCATAGACGTGTTTTTGTTCGTTGGTGGCAAGGTGGATCACGATGATGGCGTTGTCAGCGAGGGAGATATCTGTATATACGCCGAAGACGAAACAACATTAATGTATCGCTCGCAAAAGTATTTACGACGTATACGCACCTTCATCATAAATGGCTACAAGCCACTGACCCTTCAATCTCACCTGCTGCTCAATCATTTCGGCCCATTTCTTCTCCTTTCTCAATTGCTCGGCGTAGTCCAAACTCTGCGGATCG
>JBBPNO010000917.1:0-12643 GCA_038090915.1 Boletus eberwhitei
TTTTTTTAAGCACTTACCAACCCCCCCCCCCCCCTTTTCCCCCTACTGGGCTATATCAATTCAGGGACATGCACCAGTGGTATGTAAATGATATCCCCTACCTTTCATAGACCCACAGAACATGCTGAAATAGCACCTGGACCTTCTTGTAATTTTTTTGGCATGCTTTGCACTCTCCTCCTCCTTTTATCCCTACATAGTGGATCAGTTCAGCTAGGACCTCTGGTAGGGATATGAGGTGGTGGATAGGTGTATTTATGGTCTGGAAATCCATTGGAAACACCCCCAACACAATCCAGAATTTATTCACACTGCTATTCTATAAACAAACCCCTTCCCTCCCTCCTGCTTGAATCTGTTGTAGAAATTTTTGCCGACCACCAAATCTCTCCATTTCTTTTTGAGGACCTTACTATAGATCATATAAACATATCCTGGACCAATGTTAGCCCAGATTATGGTTTTGACCTTTAATTTTTAACTCCCAGATGAGTATATAATGCAGAGGAAGTTGACAAAACTGCAGAGTGGAAGCAATGTCCATATCAGAATAATAGAGAAGTGGGGGGGAGCAGTGGAAGAACCATTAGCCATCACAAGAGAGGGAGTTCTGATGGCCAGTATAGAGGAGGGAGGGAATCAGCATGTAAGAGAGAGTAAACAGGGATCTGGAGAGGTAAGGCAGGAAGATGTGGGGACAAGTGGACATGGAAGTGAGAATAAGAAGGAAAGGGGGCAGAGAAAGGAGTCTAGTGGAGTGCAGAAGGAAGGGGAGGAAGGAAGGAAGGAATCATCCTTGTCTGCTATGTTTGCTAGTAAGTAGCACATAGCATAAATCCTCTGGTGATATGAATCATTATAAGTATTTACCCAGAATCCCAGGTCATCAGATTGCACATCATAATATGCAATGTATATATTGGAATTGTATGTCTCCTCCTAATGATGTACCAGCACCAGCACCAGCATTTCCATATCCAATGTTGCCACCCTTTCCTCAGCCACCTATGTTGCCAAAACAACAACTACCCTATCAAGTATTTGTACCATCTCCTCCACAGCCTCAAAACCTCAATGAGTGCTCAGGTGGATTATAATGCTCACCTTTTGGAAGGATTCAATCATACTCATAACAGGTGACACAACCAAAGAAAAAATTGCTCCTCTGGACTCTATTCTAATCCTGGTCCTGCTCAGCCTCCTTCACAAAACTCTGAATATATTGTTCATCCCCAACTTAGGACAGAAAACCAGAGATATCAGCAAGCTCAGCAACAACAGGAACATGAGCATTTTATGAGATTACAACAATTACAGCAAGAGCAGCAAGATCATCATCACCAGATGTAAGCATTGCAAAGACAGGAGCTAGATTATCAAAGACTTATTCAGGAGCAGCAAGAGAAGATGCATGGACAGCAAGAGTAACAAGCACTTCAGCAAGTGCAACAGCTTCAGCTTTCTCAAGCTTTGCTTGCACAGGCTTTGAAAGAATATAGTCAGCACTCAGCAGAAAAATATGAGCAAAATCAGGCAAGACAACAGTAAGCATTTGCTTATAATATAGTATGATTTCTCCACTTTTTTTAGACAAGCTAGACCTATTTTGAAATCTGCTAGCCCAAATCCAAATCCTCCTGCCAATCCACCTACTCAGCCAACATCTCCTATTCCTGATTCTGATCTACTGGTTCTTCTTCAGCCAGATCATCTATGTTTAGACATTCTCCACCAAGACCTCCACCACCCAATCCTGGTCCTGACTTTGATCCTGATAATGATGACTCCAACTCTAGCTCTTCTAGCAGCTCTCAGTACTCTAATGATCCTTAACCACCACTTTGTATTCCTCCTGGTGGAAGACCATATACTGAGCCTATTGAACTTCACTTTCTGGGACCATGAACATTCAGTGTCCTAATTGCCATCCTCTTCATTTTATTTCAGAAAAGCTCAGTGATTCTGGTATTTGCAATCCTTGCTTTGGCATTTGTTGTCTTCAGGATCAGGTCAATCTTCCTCATATTCAAGAGTGGCTATATATTCTTCAGGATCTCTGTGATGATCCTCAAGATCATAGGAAATTCAAAAAAAAGATCCACCAATATAACAACACTTTGGCATTTACTTCTGTGGGTGTTGATGTGGACAATCTATCTTAGATATTCAAAGATCTGGTCCTGCATCTTTCTGTGTCCATGGCACTCTCCATCATCTCATGGGATCTCTTATACCACCTGATAATAATTAGCCTGCCTTTGCTCAACTCTATACATATCTATGATCCAGAGAAGCAACCAATAGACATGTCCAACATAACTCTCAACTGGATGCTGGGATCTTGCTGGATTTACATACCAATCTTAGTAACATTCATTCCTATGCTCCACTCTACAAGCAGGCCATGACATCATGAGAATAAGTTTAGATTCTTGATGTTTTTTTGATCAGACAAGTTTACTGAAGTTGTATAGGCCAAGCCACCAGAAAAGCATATTGATGTATACATGAGACTTCATTTGCAACAAGGAAATGATGCCAGAAGATATAATCTCCCACTGTGGAAGAAATAGCTGCAATAGTTTCTGGTGATGGCTTAGAGAATATCAGGGTAGATCATGATATTGTCCTTTATCTTCAAGGTAGTAGCTTACATCACATCAGCAATCTCCATCCATCCTATCTCCCTCTTCATTATGTCCTATTTTTTCCACATGAAGAGGAAGGCTGGCATTTGAACATCCCATTGCAAAATCCTAATGGCTGTTCCCATCACTCCAAGAAGGTCACACAGCTCTTTTGGTATGCCTACAGACTGCATATATATCCAGTAAACATAGAACCATCCAATCTCATCAAAGGTGATAGACTATTCTAGCAATTGATTTGTGATATTTGGGCTTCCATTGATTAGTGCAACCTTACTTGGGCTGCCAACATTCAGACTACTCTCAGAGCTGATCTCTATCAAGGATTGCAAGACCACATAGCTCATCATGGTGTTCAAGACATGGCCCAGGTTGAATGTGTCATTCTTTCCTCCACTCACAAAGGTGGTTCTTGCTATATGTAGCAGCTTCTTCAAGATTCCTTGGCTATTTGTTGGGAATATAGAAAACCTGACCTTGTCCTTACCATGATTACCAATGGGAGCTGGCCAGAAATTACTCAGAACTTCCTTCCAGGTTTGTTTATTCTTATATATAAGCCTTAGAGGGTACCAGAACAAGATAGCCAGCAAAGCCAAGGCAGTTGGTTTATGTCAAGGTTGCATTGCTTCTTTCCCCATTCCATTGGGGGCCATTCCATGCATGCTAGTGGCACCACATCTCTTGCCACTGCAGGAGTCCCTCCATCCCAAATCCAAGCTATTGGCAGGTGGAGGTCAGACACCTTTGAGTGCTATATTTGTTGCCACCCTACGCTTTTGCAGGCTGTGTTGTTTCATGGTCGGTCCATTCATGATCCATCCTTTGCTGCTTTATGATAGTTCTTTGTCTTTGCCACTCTTCCCATCAATCAATCAATCTTTCCTACAATTACTCTCCTACTTCCCTCCCTTTCCTCCCCTTTAACACCATTTGCAGCATTTCTAGTGGCTTCACCCTGTACTCTCCTTTTAGCTCAATGTCATCCTGAGGCAGAATATTCTGCCTTGGCTTTGCTGGCTATCTTGTCCTGGTGCCCTCTAAGGCTGCTCCAATTGGTTGGGTTTAAACTATGTTTATGCCAGACTAATTGGATGACACCTCTAATATGTGTGCCATGCCCCTGCCAGTCCTCTATAAGCGCCAGCCCTTGTATTTGTGCTATTTCAGTCACATTTGTTTCCATCACTTTCCTCATGTCCAAGCATGCATCCTTGAGCCAAACCATCTCTTCTCACTCAATTAGAAGAGGAGAAATCACCTACTCACTCCCAGAAGGGTTTCCAGCCACCTCAGTTCGGGTTGTATGACTTGGGAGGGAGTTGGTTTTGCTACCAAGATTGATGGTAGGATGGATGGAGACCTCTACCTTCAAATTTTGAAGAATGAACTCCAACAAACCCTGGAGTATTATGGTCTCAATCCTCCTGATATCATCTTTTAGCAGGACAATGACTCCAAGCACACTTGCAGGCTGGTCAAGAATTGGCTAGAGGAACAGGAATTCAATACTATGGTGTGGCCTGCACAATTCCCTGACCTAAACCCTATTGAACATCTCTGGGGTTGTCTCAAGAGAAGGCTTGCAGAGCATGAAAACCCCCCTAGTGGAATTCATGAATTGTGGGAAAGGGTTCAAGTGGAATGGGATAGGATACCAGTTGAGGAGTGTCAGAAGTTGATTGAAAGTATGCCTAGAAGGGTTCAGGCAGTGCTTAAAGCAAAAAGAGGCTATACCAAGTACTGATAATGTTCAAATACCCTTTTTCATTCAAAAGCTCAAAAACCCATTCCATGGTAGTACTGTTTTGAATTGACTATATCTCTATAGCCTGTGAACCAAATCACATGACCTAGGCAGTGATCTTGTAGCCAAAAGTATTTACTATTTATAACTCCACCAAAGCTAAGCAAAATTCCCACGCTGTGTGGCAGTACACTTCATACACTGCATTGGTGGCCAACATGGAAAGGGTTTTTAAGGTCACTATAATTCCTAACCTTCCCAATCATATCTAAAACTGTAACTCACTTTCCAATTTAGTATTTATTATAACCAGCCCTGAAGCAGTTCAGTACTATATATAGTGGATGCTTTTTTCATGTAAACTCTAACCTTGATATATCCAATTTATTATGTAGATCATCTCCTATCAAAGTTCCACTTTACTTCAATCTCACCACTAGATCTGGAAGTTATTTTGTCACTGTGCTTGCTATTCTCCATTATAGCATGTGCCATTCTTTGCACTCTCATGCTTAGTCAGGCTTGTCCCCTCTAAGACACAGTTAGCTCACCACTTGTCCAAGTAGCATCATGCCCCTACAAGTTTGGAACTTCAGTACATTAGCCTCTACTCAGAGAAATAGCAGCAAAGCCTTCCTTTGGCATATCTGAGATATACCCTCAGGACCATGCAATTAGGGAATCAGGAGGGTACTGGAGTAGATCAAAAAAGGTTACATCATTATATAACAGCCACATCTCCCATAACATGCTGCAGATATTCCATGTTTTTCTTGAGTTCTGTTACTTGGTGTGCAAGGATATCATTATAAAGCCCAACCTTATCCAGTTGCAAGACATGCTCTTATATTTCCATCATTACCACAATATATTCAAGAATTCTGGAGCTGTGCAGTCCCTATCACTCCCCCACCAACATTCCCTTTCACATTACTTCAAAGATGTTATACCATTGCTCAAGCTATCATCAAGCTTTGAGCCAGATGTTCATTATCAACCAACAACTTGATAAACTCATGTCAGCCCAGATCAACTTCCAGACATGTGGTATACTCATTCCACACGAATGTTATGAAACTAAATATCCTCAATGCAAAGCTTCCACAAGGCTCAGGCTATATCGCAGGTTACACAAATCCTAGCTCAATGATAGTAGAGGGTGTGGGTCTTATCCAAACAACAGCAGCCTACAATGGTCAATGACCAAGGCAATGACTATAGCTGGTGAACAAAGTGGATTCGACTGGGGTACCAGTTGTTAAAGTGTCTACCTTTTATATGTATAGGATGCGCGCAAAGACCAAGCAATGTGTGTGAGTAATTACTATAGTAGGATATATGATAGAAGTGTTCGTGAGAGTGAAAAGACGGAAATGGACATGTAAAAGAGATAAGGTGTGAAAAGGACAGAGATTAAATACATATGTTAGGTCACGTGATTTGGTTCTAGACTTTGTCACATGACTGATTATGTAAGAGTTCTCGTGATCACGTGACATTGATCATGTGATTTTATAAGTAAAGAATGAGCAGTGAAAAAGTTTGAAAATATTCATATTATAACACTACCTCCTTTTTATGACTTGAATTCCAGGTGAGTCATGGTTGATTCAATAGAGATAAGGTTTTCAAACGGAGAGAAAAGAGATTGAAATGTGGAAGTGGTGAGACCTTGTAGTTTTCTTGGAGCAGATGGGTTTTTCTTGTGGAATTCAGTGACAGCATCTGGGGCTGTGTTGATAATATTGCCTGATTCCCATGTTCTATTTGTTTCATCATAACCTGCCCAATGAACTAGATACTCTAGTTTCCAGTTCTTCATTCTAGACGTGGCAATGTACTCTATCTTGAATTGCTCTTTGCCTTTCTGGTCTATCTTAATTGCTTTGGGACGGACTTTGGGTTGTCCTGATAGTGTTTTCCGATAAGGTTTTATGTGAGAGATGTTGACTGTGGGATGTATTCATATATTATTTGAAAGGTTTAGAGTTATAGCATTTGAAAGGACCTTGGTAACTTTATATGGTCCGATCCATTTTTGTGTGAGTTTCTTTGCTGTATAAGGGAGATTGAGTTTTTCGGTAGATAGCCAGACCTGTTGTCCGACTATGTATTTTGGAGCATCTGAACATTTCTTTTCTGATGCTTTTATCATTTTTTCTCTTGTCTCTTCTAATGCTTCCTCTATCTCCTTGTGAGATCGACTGACTTCTCCTGTAAAGCCTGAGAGTTTCCCTTTGAATCTCATGCGAGGTGCATAGTTTCGTGTGACGTTAATGGGGATAACTCCAGTGGCTATGATAATGGTATTATTGTAGGAGAATTGTGCCATTTTAAGCTAATTGATCCATTGATCTTGTTTCTTTCCTATGTAAGTGCAGAGATATTGTTCTAATTCTCTATTAACATGCTCCATTTGGCCATCCATTTGCAGGTGGTAGGCCATAGAGAATTTTTGGATTATTCCAAGGAGTTTGCATAGATCTTTGGTGAAGGCTGACACAACTTGTGATCCTTGGTCGGAGACTATAGTAGAAGGGAGTCTGTGTATACACCAAACATTGTCACTAAATAATTTTTGCTAAGTCCAAAGAAGAACATGTATCATAAGTGGAAATAAAAACTGTTTTTTTTTGAAAAGCGATCAACGATAATGCAAATTGCCATAAATGATTGTGATTCAGGTAAACCCATGATGAAAGCTATAGATAAGTCTTCCCATGGGTGTTTGGAAGCAGGAAGCAGTAAAAGTTTTCCTGCCGGTGCTTTTTGCTTACCTGTTAAGAACGAACAACTCCGATGCAACTCCGATGAACCGGAGTTACTTGAGGATGTCGGGACTTGGCTTCACCTTATGTGGTGCACCCTTGCTCGAGTCCGATGTCCCGGATTTCGAGGACATAGGAAGGTTAGAGGTATGGACTCGATGTGGTCAAACATCAAGTTGAGCAGAGGTCAGAGTGAGTCGTTGAGACTCGGACGGAGGACAGGAGTGGTGTTCAGAGTTGATATTCAAACTGGCTATACAGGAGTCGTACTGATGATTTATATACGGTTGAGACAAAGGTATTAGTAACGGAGGCAGTAACGGAGTTGGTACCTCGCCGGAGTGGTGCTCCTAAGTGAGACAGACACTGGATCGGAGGTATCTACAAGGCGAGACTAGGACAGATGAAGAAGCATAGGTATGTACGAGTAAGTAGGTGAGATTACTATACACAAGTCTGAGAGCATGGAAGTACGTTCCGAAAGAGAACGCGCCGGAGTTGTGGATGGAAGTCCAGAGTTGGACTTGTCAAGTTATACGGGATATGACATTACCCTTCATGAGGGTGCACACTTGGCAATGATCTATGTATTCCTTAATGGTGACTCCTAGCCACAAAAAGTAACAAGTGAGTGTATGTATAGTTTTTGAATGTCCACCATGACCTGCAATAGGGGAGTTGTGGCATAAGGTTATGAGATGATTACATAATTGTTCAGGTACAAAAAATTTGTTTTTGTCATTTTTAAAAATATTCATATTATAATCAAAGGTAAAGTCGTTTATGGTGTTAACGCCAAGAGAAATAGAAATGGATTTTAATTCCAGTAAGAAGTCTGAGGAAATAGACACAGAATTAATAAAAACTGAAGATGGTAAAACTGTAATGTTTGTATTATGATCCAGAACTGCATCTCCGTGATCTGAACAATGTGATAAGCTGTCTGCTCATCCATTTGTCAAACCTGATTTATAAACAAAAACATAGTTAAATTCTTGAAGAAGTGCATGCCATTAAGCCTGTCGACTGCTGAGTGTTTGAGGCTTCTTCCAATATTCTAGATTTTTGTGATTGGTCTATATTTCAAATTGGGTTCAACCTATTAAATAATAATACCATTCTTCTAATGCCCTGATAGTAACTGCTAGAAGTTCTTTGTCATAAATAGAATAGTTGTGCTCTGCGCTATCAACAGAATATGAAATGAAGCCTACCGGCCTCCAATTACCATCATTGCATAAAGTAGAGAGCACTGCTCCCATGGCAATATCCGAGGCATCTGTCTCCACTTGCATTTCTTGTTCTCTATTTGGGTATGCAAGTAGTGGTGCTGTCATGAACTTGTGTTTTAAGATATTGAACACCTTTTGCTGATCAGATCCCCATGTGAACAGAACATCTTTCTTGATAAGGTTGTTTAGGGGGCGTGCAATGTTGGTGAAACCTTCTATTAAACGTCTATAATAACTACATAAACCGAGAAAACCTTGTAGTTGTTTTAAATGAGTGGGAATGGGCCAATCCATGACCCCGGATACTTTACTTTTCTGCATTTCTATCCTCTTTTTAGATACTACCATACCTAGAAAGTCTACTTTGTCCTTTGAGAAGAAACACTTCAAAAGTTTTATATAAAGGTCATTTTCACGTAAGCAATGAAGAACTGCTTTTACTACCTCTTTGTGTTCTTTGTCTGTTTTGTTTGATGTAAATATCATACAGTCATCAATATAGATAATTATGACCACATACATGTCATTAAATATGTTGTTTATCATCTGTTGGAATGTAGGAGGTGAGTTGGTCATTCCAAAATACATTACAGTGGGCTTGTATGTCCCGATTGGTGTGACGAAGGCACCTTTCCATTTATCTCCTTCCTTTATCCATACATTATTATAATCCCAACATAAGTCAAGGGTCATGAATTTGTCAGCATTTTTCAGCTGATCAATCAATTGTGGGATTAGGGGTAGACGATAGGAATTCTTGATGGTACCCTTGTTTAAATATCAGTAGTTGATGACCATTCTTTTTTTGCCATCTTTTTTAGAAATAAAGAAAATGAGTGACATCTGTGGGGATTTAGAAGGTTTAATATACCCTTTTTTGAGTTCTTTGTCTATGAATGCTCGAACTTCATCCATTTCCATGTCTGAAAGTGGAATGACTCTTCCTTTTTTGAATATGAAGTCCAGCTTGAGATTTACAGCATGATCCCAAGGCTTTCTTGTTGGCATTCTTGTGGATTTTTGTTTGGAGAAGACATCTAGAAATTCATGGTAAGCTTTGGTATTTCCTTCTCTAGTCCTTCTTCAATAGTACAAATGTGTGTGGTAGTAGGTAAAGGTCCAAGTCCCATAATTTTACAATATTCAGTGCAGTGAGGAAAGTCTATTGTCTGGTTTGTCCAATTGATGTTAGGATTATGGTGATAAAGCCAATCATATCCTATAATCATCTGATGGATTTCCAGTTTAGAAATATAAGCATCTAATACTTTGTAATGTCCTGCTACTTCCATGATTCAGGTTACCGCATTTGGGATCTGGCCTATAGCTCCTTCTGATCCATCAGTATTATGTATCAGTATTGGGTTTTGCAGTTTAAAAAAGGAAATACCATGATGTTGTACATAATCATAGTCTATAAAAGTGTGGAATGCTCCAGAGTCCAAGAGAGCTTTGAACTTATAGCAGAGCCACTGGTCATTTTGCTGGCAATGTATGACAGTCTCAAGTGAGAACTCTTTACCGAATGACAATGTCATTGTATGATGCATCATGACCTTCAAGTCAAGGAGTTTATATATAGAAGATATTTTTTGTTGCTTTATAAGGGAATTAAGCACACTTTTATTATACTCTGGTGCCGTGCTCAATTGAGATACCCTTACAGAGTTTGAAGCAAGACTACATAATACAGAAGAAAATGTATATAAGGGAAAATCATTGTCCATACAATCAACTAAATGTTCATGCATGTGAGTACCCTCGTTATTCACGTGCTGTGTCCTTTTAATGCCTTGGCTGCTTGGTGCTTCATCTCAGCTTCAAACTTATTGTGGTAGAATGCTTTGGCCTCCTCTGAGATGAAGGCATGTTGTGCTGCTTGCAGTGCTGGCACAGCTGCCGGGAGGACAGGGAGGGAATGACCTGGATATTGTTTGCTGTGAATAATTGGCATATTCTGCCGTTTGAACACATGCCCCTTGGTTATAGTCCCAGACATACTGCTGTCATTGCTGGAAGGGACATGATTGCCAATAGTACAGGTTCTCTGGACAGTCAGGCTTGATGTGGCCTGGTAAACCACACAAGTAACATGTCCTCATATCAGAACAAGAAGCTGATGATCCAGCCTGCTGGATGCCAATTTCCATTGGGGCTCCTCAATCCGGTTGTGTTCCATATGCCATAAATTGAGGTTGTGATGGAGGGGAAAAGTGGGAATTAGGTTGCAGAGGGTAATATGGGGGCCTTTGAGGAGTGAAACAACTATTTGATGGTGGTCCTCTTTCAATCACTATCTGTTCAAATATCCGACCAACTTGTTGGTATTCTTGTTTGAGTACTTCATAGTCATTTTGATCTACCACATTTAGATTCATGCTTGCTCTTTCATAGATCTTGAAATCTACAGCCTTGTTTTAGCAAGGTTGCTGTGTAATAGTCTTCGATATTTGCTTCTTTTCACAAAATCTCAAACCTTTGTATGAAGAGGTCTATGGGGTGTCTGTTTTGTCATAGACCTTCTAGCTTCTTTAGGGACTTGTGTGCTAGCACATCAATTCAGAAGTAGGCTTTTATTTCTTCTTGTAACCTTCTCCATGATGGCCAAGTCAAATCTTCTTTCAAGCCTGTGACAACCCCATTTTTGTCCTTCAGGTCTTTGAACTCCTTGTCATAATATTTTTCAAGGGTTATTTGGATGAATCTTTCTGCCTTTCCTTTGAGACACAATAATATAGCTATGCATCTCAATTTGTCTGAGCTCCATTTTTGTGCAGTGGTCCATAATCTTATTTTGATCCACCAGGCACAAAAGTTGTTTTGGTCGCCATCCCAGTTTCTGGGATCAGCAATCTTCTTGGTTATAGATATTTTTTCTTTGTCAACATTTAAGTCAGTGAGTCATTGAAGGAGGTCATCAAGGTCCACTGACATATTTGACCATGGGTTTAAGAGAGAAGTAAGGGCAAAGGTAAGAACAAAAGTAATAAATGCTGCAAATACTGAATGCAAAGGGATGATGATAGGGCTGAATGCGATCTACTCTAATTTGATATTTTCTTCTTGCTGTCATAGACTTCTTTCAGAACCTTACTGTGCAATATCTTTCAACCACACTATGGGGTTCCTACAACTTGATGCTGGTGACTGCAGTGACCTAGGATATTCCTATAACAAAAACTATTTTCTTTTCCTTGCTCTGGTCGGAGGTGTGCACATGAGAAAGAACCATGATGATTCTCACTATCGCACTATGTGTGACATCTCAGGTAATCACATGAACCTGGATTCACTAGTGTAGAACCAACGTATGAACTGCTAGACCTTAGCAGATGACAGGGACTAGTGCACTATGCCCAAGAGCAATGTTATCCTTATTTCTGACACTGGATGAGCATATAATACAAGTGTTTCACTGAGTGCTTTACTCATCACTGTCAAGTGGTGAAGACTGTAAATATCCCCTTGGCTCTGGGATCTGAGCATTGTGTATCACAGTTGAATCTGTTACAATTGGTGAAGGGGGGTACCAAATTTCCCTTAATTCCGACATTCCGACTCCGTCCCTATGGGACGACCTCTTCTTCGACGCGGGGGACTACTTCTCTGAAACCCCGTTGACCCCCAACGCGGAAGGCAATGCCTTCTGAACCCCGACCAATCAACACTGCCAACATGGCCGCGCAAGGCAGTGGACATAGGATTCCGACTATGCTTAATTTCTCCTTCTATTTCATACTACTGTATTTCATATCGGACAGCATCCCCTCGGCAGTGCTCTCTCGCACACTGCCTCGTAGTTCCTGCTCCCCCCAATTCCATCTGAGATCCGATCTCCCCTTCCTGTTTAGTATTTATGACCCGCCTACCCTAAAGTCCCGGAGTACTATAAATAGGGACGCTTCTTTTCATGTAAATCCCAACCTTGATATACACTATTCACCGTGTAAAGTCAATCACTGTCAAAGGTTCTGACTCGCTTCGATCTCACTCAGATCTGGAAGCCATCTCGTCTTTACTCTTGCTATTTGCAGTAATAGCAAGTGCGGTACTGTGTACCATCGCTCTTAGTAGGGCTCGCCCTCTATAAGCATGGTCGGCTCGCCGTTTGTCCAAGTAGCGCCAGCCCACGTTTCGGGCTTCTGTACAGAGCTACCTCTGTGGAGTAGCGACAAAGCCTTCCCTCGGCATATCGGAGTCGACGCCCTCCAGACCAAGATCTAATCGGGGAACTGGGAAGGTGGCCGG
>JBBPNO010000918.1:0-12640 GCA_038090915.1 Boletus eberwhitei
TTTTCGGCAGGATTGAGTGGGTAAACTTTGGTGACTTTGGGGACAAAGGTTTCTTTAAGATCGATGGTATGGTCATAGGGGTGATGAGGGGGAAGTTTTGCATGAGTGGCCTCGTCAAAGACATCAGCAAAGTCAGAGCAAAAGTCAGGGAGGGTAACATCTTTGGGTTTCTCAGCCTGAGCGATTTCCATGGCAATGGTGACCTTGTCAATGTGTTCAGCATAGGAGGGGCATTCTCGAAGGGGTTCCTTGACTCTTGGGGAGAAGTCGACAGTAAATGTTCTCCAATCGATGGTGGGGTTCCATTTCTTGAGCCAAGGCATGCCGAGGATGATTTGTGGATGAGAGAGGCATACAACCATGAAAGTGATCTTGTTGGAAAAGTGACCAGTGGAAAAGAATATCTGAGTGGTCCATTGGATGGTTCCTTTCGTGTTGGGGGTTCCATCTACATTATAGGCGATGATGGGGTTTGGTATCCGGGAGAGTTTGAAGATTCCAAGTGGTAGAAGTCAAGGGTCAATGAAATTTCCAGTGGCTCCGGAATCAACTAAGGTGGTGGTGTTGACGGTTTGTTTGATCCCATGTAAAGAAACAGGAAGACGTATGGTTTGATTGTCTTCCAGTGCTACTAATACATGGTTCAAGTTCAGGGAAGAAAATGCCGAGGTGGCTTTCCTTTTCAAAAATCCTGTGTTTTCTGCACTCCGTACGGCAGGGTTTCTAGCTCAGCTAGGTCTTCAGATGTCTCCTCATAGCACATTTTAAGGATGGAGACAATGTCACTCTGGCTCTTTCCAGAGGTCTTTAGCGAGTTGACGTATTTGTCAAGTTTTGAGTGATGAGTGTCAAGGAGTGGGGGTGTAACCTCGGTGGCATTTACTTTCTGATTGTTGGGGTGATGGCTGGAAGTAGTGAAGGTGGTGCAATTGTTGGCATTATGTCCCTTCTTTCGGCAGTGAAGGCAAAGTCCTTCATGGAAGCAGCAAGCTCGTTCGGTGGGAGTTAACTTGGATATGGTGATGTTATTCACATCCATGGCATTTGGGTCTTTCTGGGGGCGGGGTGTGAAAGAGTTTTGGGGGCGTCCTCCTCTGAGGGCTAGGATGTGCATCTTCTGGGCATGGAAGGTCTTTGCTCGTTCGATCCATTCTTTGATCGTGGTGGGGATAGGTGTCATGGAGAGGAACATGGTGGCGATCCGTTGGTCGATTCCAAGGGAAAATTGATCGATGAGGGTTATGTTGTCCGTGATTCCTGCTTTACAGGCTAGGTTCTGGAAGTTGGTGATGTATTGTTGAAATCCGTCATCATGGGTCCCATCAGGTCATTTGAGGAATTTTTGGACCAGCTTGGACAAGTCTAGTTGAGCAGTGGCTTTAGTATCGAAGGGATAAAACGTGGTTTCAAAGTTTGCTGCAAACTTTTTGAAGGTTTTCTCAGTGCTAGGGATTGTGGCGTTGGCGAGTTTGTCATATCACATTTTGGCGAAGTTGGCTCCTTGTGCTTCGCTCATCTTGTTTAGGGTAGTGGTAACTTTTCCTTCGTCAAAGGAATAGAGAGTAGCATTCAGGGAAAAGTAGGCTTTCATAGCCTTAATTCATCGGGAAGCATCCGTGGATTTTCCAGAAAAGTCGGCAGGGAGGGCTGCTTTGAGTTCAGTGGCTTTCGATGACATCTTTGGGGGAATGCTGGGTGTTCCTGATGGCGGTGCAGGGGTTGAAGGTGCGATGGCCAAGGGTCTGGGGTTTGCTGGGGGGGCAACAATGGGTCTAGGGTTTACTGGGGTGTTTCCTCGTGGGAGTAAGTCGATCTCAATGTCTGACTCCTCTGGATTAAGGGAGAATAGTCCCCTTCTGAAACTCATGGTGACGATGGAGAGGTTCTTCACCTGGAGAGGTGGGACCGAGGTTACTCTTGGTCTTTTGTTACGCGATACATATCAAAGGAGTACTCGATACTAGACAACACACTTGGGCAATGCTCACGTAGAGACCAATGTCCAAGATGTTGTTGTTTGCAAGTGACAGAGGTTTGACTACAGGTATGCGGGCGACAGCCTGCCTTGGGATGACTAAGTTGGGCTGAGGGTTGAGACTTAATATATGTTGAGATTGCATAGACCAAGAGTAAAGTACACATTCGGGAACTACCTAGTATTCATAGGTAAGGGAAAGGGGCACAGACCAGCGTGATATGAGTCAAAAGAGGAAAGAGGAAGATCATTAAAGAACATGATGGAATAATGGAGCACATGCCATTGTAAGAGAAATGACAAAGGAGATGAGAGTCCAACTAGAGAAGTAGAAGAAGAATGACATTAGGATTAACTAGAAGGAGAAAGCTAACATTGGAGACCAATGTGTGTCTCCATGTTTGTGCATAAGAGAAATAGGAAATGAGAAGAATTTGTGGGTGAAGTAACAAAATTGTAACACCAGGGCCCCATGATCATCTCATTATGACCATGCTCTACCACTGAGCAGAATGGCATGCACTGGCTAAACTCTGCATGCACACCGAGGCAACTCTCTCCCTTTTGGACAAGGCTTCCAGGCAACTCGGTCACACTTTATGGAAGTTTAGAGATGACACTAGTCAGGCATATCACACATTTGAGCTTCCAAGGAAATACTCCACTTGTCAGTATCAAAGGCAAGCTGAAGACACATTCAAGAATGTGAGTGAACAATCCTCCAGTCCGAAGCTGAAAGGACTCAATCTGAAGACCATAAATTCCATGCTATTGGGGATTACAAACAGATGATCATGCAATTTGGCACCACAGATTCATATACAACTTAAATCGTGCATAGCACTATTTCTGTGTCCCACAGTTTTTTCATGTCATTATTAGGATGAACTCACCCACCACAACGTAAAAGTATCTTACACTCTGATGAACAAGAACAACACTTTGAAGCAGATAGCAAAATGTGAAGTTAGAAGAAGGCATTTTCACCACTCTAAGATCAGCAGTGGAGTCACAGTCAATGGTGATCTACTGTCTTCATGCAAGCCAGAACTTCACCACTCTATCTGTAACACATCCAGCAACCCTCTGGATATATTTTCCTTCTTGTAAGAACATGAAGTGGACCCTGCCATAAAGGTGTTTCTCTTCCACCTCCTGCTTTCTGTTGCTAACTTGAATCACATCACAGTCTTTTATCCCAAAATTGAGGACCATCTACCGTACCATCTACTCAACTTTGATTTCAGAGGGAAGGACCACATCTTCACAGACAACCAACACAACAGTGTGCAAATAATCAATGGTCATTTTACTCACTGGTATCTATGCAGGTCAATTATACCACTTATGATGTGTGCAGGGAGCAAGATACAATCAATCTGCACACCCATAACAACGTGATGATATTATTGTGTGAAACCAAACCCAGCCACCATCATTATTGGTATGTCCATGTGATGCAGGTGTTTCATGCATATGTCCGTCATTGTGGAGGGGACATCTGAAATTCACCAGTGCAACCAATGGATCTCCTTTGGGTTCATTGATATGGAACTATTCTCAGTTATCATTATGGTTTGATGGCTGCACAACTACCAAAAGTCAGCTTTGTGCCAGACTCAAATCCAGTCATCTTCAGTTTCTAGATTCCTTCCTTGTTATCTGAGGGTGTCACCTCATTCCTGCCTTTTTCGATGGGAATACTGCAAGTTTGCTAAGAGCCAGTCCTTCGCTAGGCTGAGCCACCTGTGAGGTTGATGATTGGACTACCTATTGTGTAAACATGTAAGGAATTGTCTATCCTATTTTTTCACATGTAATTGAGTCTATTAGCTTCGTTGACAGGGATATGTATATGAGATACAACAGTGAAGGCATCAGGCATTGTCACAACCTTTTCCCAATGAGTAACAATGCAGATGAGGTTGTTAGTGATGAGGAAATGGAAATTGATGATGACAATACTAGTAGCACTGACTCAGACAGTGTGCCAGTGATGCAGAAAGGCCCAGAGGACCCCCAGTCAGAGGAGAGTAATGAAGGCAAACTTGACAAGGATGACAAAGGGGTTTCAGATGTGGATACCTTATTCTAGGCCAAAGAACATGTCACTAGTAGTATGCCATCAGTCAATCAAAACTGGTGGCCAGCAGGCCCAATTTGTCCAAAGTCAGGGACCAGAGTTCTTCAAATCTTCAGTTGAAACCTATCCAAAAAGCTTTTCCCTTATCAACATATCCACCACTGGTCCCCACCACTAGGAGGCTGCCAGCCAGCCTGCAGTGCTGCACTTCCAGCCATACTCAACATCTTCACAGTCCCCCATATCACATTCCTCCTCGTCAAGGACTTGTTTCCCCTCTTGGTCACCAAGTTCTGAGTCATCATCATCCCCACACTCAGTGGGGCCAGCCTCACCATCTCTGAGTCATTCCCCCATCATATCAGCATGCTTTGTCAGTGAAGACTCACTGCCAGGCTTACATGTCATGAAAAGGAGCTCTGAGTGTTCCATGACCACAATTACTTCCTCGGACATCCACCTTGAGAGGTAGATGAGGGGACCTTCATTCCATGTACTCCAACTGTGGCTACGAGAGATGAAGGTAGATGTCACTGATTATGAACAGATTGTATGTATTACTACTTATCACAATACCCTCAGATTGTATGCTGAATTGAGTTCATATTTTCCAGCTGAATGCTATATGCATAGACAGGGGAGTTAACAAGATTTGGGCAGAACAAACTCAAGCAATTGCTATGGCTGCTCTAGATGCTGTGCAGGCTGAAGCTATAGCTGCAAATAAGCAACTGGAAAAGTTGAAGCTAATCGTTGAATTCATCGCCCACAAAGTAGATACCCTGATGAAGCAAGTAGAGGCTGCCCACAAGAACAAAGTTGTAATCGACATGGTTATGTGTGATATGTTTGGCAATGGTTGACATCAACTTGTGCACTCAGCTGGGCTGTCTGAGTTGAAGGGTCTATGCTAGTACAGTGCCTGCATTATATGTATTTCTAAGTGCTAGCCCAAGTCTGTTATATCCCCTGTACTTTCTCAATACTTTTTCCCAGCTTTCCACCATTCGAAAAAGGGTCCTCTTTCCTCTGTGATTGCCTGAGCATGGTCAGATGTCTGGGTGTGAATATCATATGGATACAATAACTGGCAAATGCTGGTAGGCAGCATGTGTGACTGCACTCAAGGCATGAGGTTGCATGCAAGCAAAAACCAGGTCTAGGACACCTCTCACTGTCCTTCAAGTTTTGCAGCTTTCTGAGTTGTTCGTTTGCCAGTCTCTTCGATGTTGAACTCCATACTGACCTGATCAGAGTTATCAAGTGACTTGTCTAGTCTTTGCCATGCAATAGGCGATTCCTTCACAGTAGCATTTAAAGGGATCCCTGATCCCATTGTGGTATATCACACTCATTACTGAATAGTGGAAGTCTTATGTTAATATCATACTAGTAATGGATTAGTATGGTGATGTGATGGCAGTGGCACATTCTTTACTGGCAGGTCTCCAAGTCTCCTATGGTTCCCTCTCACTTACATTCCATCTAGGGATTAGGTACCTTGCACTGTTCATAATGTCAACATGGATGCATACTAATTGGCATGTATCTTTGAACTTTTAGAAATGTTTTGTGGATTGGTGGCAGTATATGACCAGGTATTGGTTGCTGATCATTTGTCTGCTGGCAGTTGGGCACACTGTTCCATAATGGACTTGGTAGGCAATACATGATTGGCATATGAGGTCACTGATTACTATATTAGCCCTGTGGAGGTGCATAGCCCACTATATAAGAACATTTGTTCAAAGACTGTTCAACCGCTGGTACTGCTCAACTTGTGACCCACTTCATGTCTGCCAGTGCACCACCATCTTCTGCTCTGTCTGCTTTTCTGGAAGGCAGCTCCATGCTAGCATCTGCTGGAAATGGTACAGGGCATGATACTCTGTCTAGAGAGAAATGCTGAATTAGAGACTTACAATAAAGGATGAGCTCAAGCAACTTCATTCAACCAAGAAAGCAAGACGATCATAAGCCCCAAGGTTCTGACATAGTACCTATGCTGAGCTGATAACTCGGAATATCGCCAGGAACTCTGCTAGCATCATTAACAAAGGACGTGCATTCCAATGAGTCATCACTTTATTTGGCAATCCAACTGACCTTGTCCATGAATATAATCGTCAAGCAGAAATTGCAGATAAAGGCTTGGATGATGAGAATGATCCCAATGAACCATTCCCACACTTCCCTGGGTGAGTTTCATAGGCTCTTCCTGTCAATATGATAGCTAATTTTTGTAGTCAGGACTGCCTCTACCAGGGCTTTCAAGAATTCATTGAGTTTTTCCCATAGGTGAAAACCAAATTAATGAGTTGCAACCAATCAAACTTGAGAGAATATTTACAAAGGTAAACTAACAACTAGTTTAGTATAGTTTGTGTATCTAATGCACTCAGTTGTGAAAAGGTGGTGATAGGGCTCGGAGCGACAATGCCTCCAATCTGAAAAAAGAAGTCATAAATTGGCTTGATGATATTTATGATCCCATTCAACCACGCATTTTGCCAAGCATGAAGTCTGATCATGGCTTGGACCATGATATCACAGGATGTCTTTTCTCTCCCATTGAGTATGACTGGAATGATGCTGAGTAAGTGATTGTGCTTCTCATGCACTTATCCCACTAATGATTTTTAAAGTAAGGAAAAATGTTTACAAGTGTCACCCACATTTTCTAGTGATCAAAGACTCTTGGCCTGTTGAGAATCATGGTATTTGTCTTCGGACTTCTATTCCATAACCATGATTCTAGATCACATCACATGATCTATTCTAGACCATGTCACATGACTTAACTGACATGTGATATGAGACACACATGTGATAGGTGATGACACTATTCATCTTACTCATATTTGATATGATTTATCATCTTATGATAGAGCTCGTTATGCTATTGGATAGCTGACTGATCATTACTGCGGATTACTCATATCTGCTTATCCTGCTTAGTGATCAGCTTACTGATCATTCCATATCATTCTATGACATTCCATGGACTACCCTATTATAGGAGAAATAGTACATACGGACAAACAGTCCTTTTACTATATATACCAGGGTCTTATACCCTCAATATCTAACAGAGAAAACATTCATCTCAGCTACCAGCTACCTGTTCACTCCACACAACTCTGTGTTAACCTCAAGGACATTCAGTAGTGAGTCTCACACTACTACTCCTCTCCTCGCTGTGTCCTGCGCACCCCATTCGGGTACTTTGTATCCCGAAACTTAGCATCCTTTTAGTTACAATTTATGTGACTTTTGATTCATGTCGCAAGCTTGATAAGTCAGTAAGCGTTGTGAGACAAACTTTGAAGGTGCAGCTAATTTGACTTGTCAATGTACCTAGCTTATCGTGCTTTGGTTGTAAATTGAGCGCAATAAGATGAGATAAGTAAGAATTAGCGTTTTGTCAAATTACTGATGAGCAGTCTCCTCGCGTGTGTAATGTATCAGTACCATCGTCAAGGAGGACCACCCTAATATATCATTGACATGGGATGGATAAGTAGTTGAACCTGCATGAGTGATGTATCAGTCGACAGACATGTGTGAGAGCATACCTACCACTAGCAGCACTGATACATCATCACCTCACCTCTGTGATGTATCAGTATCATTGGTTGAGGACAGCCCTAATATATGATTGGCATGGGATGGGTAAGTAATTGAACCTGTGTGAGTGATGTATCAATCGACGGATGTGTGCGAGAGGGTACCTACCACTAGCAGCACTGATACATCATCGAGAGGTCCCTTCGCCTCTGTGATGTATCAGTACCATCGCCAAGAAGGACCATGCCTGATATATTGTGGAAAGGGTGGCTTCCCTGCGTGTGTGATGTATCAGTCAATGGACATGTGCGAGAGGCCCGTACCTACCACTACCCGCACTGATACATCATTGAGAGAGGTCCCCTCGCATCTGTGATGTATCAGTACCATCATTGAGGAGGACCACACCTGATATCTCATGGAAAGGGTGGCTGCCTTGCATGTGTGATGCATTAATCATTGAGCTGTGGTTGGGGTAGTAGCACGAGTGATGTATCTGTGAGACAATGTGCTGATGCTAATTTAGTATCGTGTAATACATAACTCGTCCACTGTGAGACTCTGCCGGAGCATCCATGAAGCCGTAATATATCACTGATGTATTACTGACGCAGAGTAATGTACCACTGAATCTCGGAGCGTCCATAGTCAAGCTGTAATATATCACTGATGTATTACTGATGTGGAACGGAGTAATGTACCACATTCGGGTGCTAATTACCGTACATTTCATACATCATTATCGCGCTATCGACTGGCCTTGGAGACGTTACGAAGAGTGTCAGAATATCATACAAGACGTGGTAAAATGGCTACAGATTACAAAAACTCGCAGTATTTCGACCATACTCTACTTCTTCAGGTTTATACAGAACTTAACCAAATTACATAGAAATGAGCCTGCCCTACCGGCACGGTCGTTGTGAGAGATGTCTCGGATGTGGCCCGCCTGATGTCGAAGTACTCAATCATATCCGGGAGGGGGAATGCAATTTGTTCCCCGTTGTAATGCACAGCCATTTCCCAGAAGACCACGTGCACAAACCTCGCGAGGGGCCCATGACCGCCGCCGGGAAGCCGAGTGGGTAGGACCATCGCCTCAGCATAATTAATGCAAATAACATCATTATCATGAGGGCCCTTGAAACTCTTCCTGACCATCCAGAATCGATCGTCATTTCGAACCGTCATTTGAGCCGATCCCAAATTGATTTGGACCGCGAGGACAATAGTGTCACCACTCTCGATTGGGAAATTTTGGTAGAGCTCGGGATCAACAATGATGGGCAGGATGTTGTCAAGGCTCCTCCCCCACACAGCTGTTCAATGCACGAATGATGAGTGTTAATTCGGACTGCAAGTTCGACATCTCTCACGATAAGCATAGACGTATTGATTTATGACCCGGGCCTGGACACCAGCCAGGAAGAGACCGCACTGCTCGGAGTGGTGCGAGTTGGGATTGCCGATTGCAACCGCGAGAGTGACGTTGGAGTAGGGGTACAACGGGGGAGCCGCGATCGCGGGAAAGGTGAAAATAGTGGAGACGTAATCCAAAGTACGCTGTCGGCGAAGATATGAGATTGATCATGGACCATGGGGATGATACTAACTTGAAGTCGAGCATCAGAATCAATCCAATTAGATTTATGTTGAGCACCAGCCCAATCCTCGCTGAACGAATTTCTGCGGATAATTGATGGAGAATGGTCGGAGGGCTGTGGCGAGAGATCCTCGTCACGAGAGAGGCGAGCCAGCTGAGGCGGAGGAATCGCCAGAGCCGCAAACGCAAGAAAAAGGTTAATGAAAAAGGCGAACTTCGAGATCATGGTGGGGGCGATGGAGTTGTGATTGTCGATATAACGAGAGCCTGAAAGACAGAGAGACCATCCTGCAACCTTTATATGCTCAGCACAGGTCCCGGTGTAAGACATTCAAGGCAGGTATGTTTCCCTTTGGGAACCAGAGTACGATATCAAACCGTTCTGTTTTGTGCCATGTGGACCTATGACCGATAAAACGCGTTCGAGATGTCCACCGTGTGCCTTCATCTTCGTTTTAGATTGACTATTCGTGGAAAAATTAAATGCTGAGGCACATTGATACTGCATAGGCCACGCAGATGAGTTATCAGGGCGGCACCAAAGATTACCAGGAAAGTAAGCTTTGGAGGCGTTTCATGGCACACTGTCGCCAATTCTTGCCTTTCAAGTTGTTTTGCGGTGTTTATACTGACCACTTCGTACGTTGTTCAATCGACATCTTGAACAGCGCCGCATCACATTCAGTGGCGATATATTGAGTGCGGCCCAAAAGTATGCCATGAGACGTTTCCACGCACGGCTACATCCACTGAGTATCCACGCACTGAGCCGATGTTTACAGTACTTTTCCGCCGGTAACCTTTGAAGCTGCGCAGACAATCCACTCGCATGGCCCATCCCAGGATTAATACTTCAGCTGTTAATCTAAAGCGAAGATAAAGGCACACGGTGGACATCTCGAACGCGTTTTATAGGTCATAGGTCCACATGGCACGGAACAGAACGCGTTGACACTCTGGAAGGTATCTGATTCCCCCAGATCATACCTGTCAATGTCTTTTCATAAGAACATCAGAACATGTGCCGAGCGTATAAAGGTTGCAGGTTTCTCTCTCTCAGGTTCCCGTTGTACCGACGATTGACAATTCCATCACCCATCATCCTTACCATGATCTGCAAGTTTGCCCTTCTCGGAACACTCTTGCTTGCCTCTTCTGTTTTGGCTGTTCATTCTCAGCCGGGGGTTCCCCTCGATCACCGTGGTGACAATCTCCAGTCGAATGACGAGGGCGATGAAGTTGATACAGTGTGGAACTATGGCTTGGCTGGTTCTAGGTTGATTGGGGTTCGTATCATCCCATGGTCCATTATAATGCATCATGCTTGAACTCGTGACAGGAAACTTTCCACCATGTCACTGCTACCTTCACCATCCCCAACCTTACTGGCAGTGATGGTGCTGCCTTAATTGCAACGGCTCTCGACACTGGCTGCGTGACCGGTTCAATTGCGGTTGGTATTCAGGGAAAGATCAGTAGTAGCGAGGTCGAGTGGGTTGGTGAGAGGGGTCGAACTTTTAGTCTGAATTGGTTCTCATATTCTGCATCGAACAGCTTGGTGCCAGTGGCTCCCTGCGCCCCGCGTCAATCTCAACGTCAGCATAACAACTGGTAACGTTATCACAGTCAATGTTGATGCGACCTCTACGACGAGTGGTAGCGTGGTAGTGGTGAATTGGACCAATGGAGGTGTCGACTTGCATAACTTCAACAAAACTGATTCGAATTCTCTTTGCCTGATGGATGCTGGCTGGGGCGTCCAAGTCGTTGTGGACGAGCGTGGCAAATTTGTTCCCCTTGCTAACTTTGGCAACATGACCTTCATTAATGCTATGGCCGTTGCTGACGGCTCGTACGACACCTACCTCCCGTTTGGACCTTCTATGTACACCCTCTACGGAATTAAGCAGGACATGGTTACTCTAGCGTCCGTCCACGGCAACAAATCTACCCTCGTTGTCCAATACGTTGAATCAGAGTGACGACCAGCTAGTGGTTGTTTTTTTGTGAGGAAAACCAGCAAGTTGTGATCATTCATGCCAATAGTGTTATGTTTTGACAGAATGATATATGTAGGCATTACAGCTACCAGCCATGATGGAGTGAGCAATGAAAAAAAAACCGTGATCATCGCCGCTACCGGACCAGTTAGGTGCCAGTGGGATCTAGTATCATTCATAGGGAAGATGGGATGGACGGAAACTAGCGATCAACCACGTGTTGGCGCTATCCGCCGGTTTGACTTTTTGGATCTGAAGACCGGAATGCGCAAAGGTGGTATAACTCAGCCCAAATCCAACCTCGTGGCGCGGGGGCATGAGGGAGAGAACAAACTGACGTCGATAGTCGATGTATGTACCTCAGAACGAGCACGTTCAGAAAGCAATTCACATACTGCAACTTTGGCCGACTATCGCTCTTCAGCGCCATCCTCAGGGTCCTCGATCCCACGGAGAAAGACTTTGCAGTACACCATGATCGTATCTATGCTTGTCCGAAGGACAGACTGTACGGAAATCTTGCTCGGTTGCTACTGGCACACTCTATGCGACCATTCTTGACAATGGTTTCGCGGCCCGGCCCGCGACGACTGGTTGATCCGCGTGTGCGTGTGATTTCCTCCAAAGTGCCATCGATATTGCCTGCCTGGGATTCTTAACTCGGTCTGATAACGGGTTCAACCTGGTCGATGGTTCGTGCAAATGTCTACTTGGCTCTGACATTGATTTACTTGGATCCAACTCGGTTCCCTATGCATGCGAGGCCTTTAGATGCAGGGAAGCGTGCCACCCTAGATCCGTTCTCGCGAGCAGGCGAATCCTCATGGCATCACATGAGCTGTCCCCTCCCTCGCACTATTTATTACCGTGGCGATTCCGCCCACCCTCGCCTCGTCCTTAAAGGCATCCCCGAAAAGTGGTGTTAAGGAGGTCGTGACTCTGCCCGTCGTTCTCATGCGTCGAGTCGCTCTCAGTCCATACCTCCTCACCGGAGCCCTCGCGCAAACATGGTACGCCATCTTTTTTTTAAAAAAAAGAGAGGATTTCTCCACAGATGGTGACGCTCTTTCGTGATGCTTCAAGGTGCGGGAAGCATTACATGTCGACGCAGAGCGTCGTTGCGCCAGGTGGCAACTTCCCGCTTCCATCCCCGTCTTCAGACTCCCTCCTCGCTCTCCGATGTGCACCCGCCATTCGGCCCTATCTCGCAGAAGACATCTGGTCGCCCGCAGCCATTCTCATCGACGCGCCGGTCGTATATTACGAGATCGCCAACGCCGAGCCCATCCAACTTTGTAGCGATGACACCATGCTCGACGTGACGGTCAGCCTAGACAGACGGACCATCGCGTCTGGGCTCGTGCCACTGAACGCGACTGCCCACGAGTTGCTGTTTAGTCTGGAGGGTATCA
>JBBPNO010000919.1:0-12635 GCA_038090915.1 Boletus eberwhitei
GCTGGCGCTACTTGGACGAACGGCGAGCCGACTGTGCTTATAGAGGGCGAGCCCTACTAAGAGCGATGGTACAAAGTACCGCACTTGCTATTACTGCAAATAGCAAGAGTAACAAGGAGATGGCTTCCAGATCTTAGGTGAGATCGAAGTGAGGCAGAACTTTGATAGTGATTGACTTTACACAGTGAATTGTGTATATCAAGGTTGGCGATTTACATGAAAGAAGCATCCCTATATATAGTACTCTGGATCTTTAGGGTAGACTTGGTTATAAATACTAAATAGGAAGTGGAGATTGGATCTCAGATGGAATTGGGAAGAATAGGAACTACGAGGCAGTGTGCGAGAGAGCACTGCCGAGAAGATGCTGTCTGATGTGAAATACTACAATACGAAATGAAAGAAATGAAGCATAGCTGGAATCCAGTGTCCACCGCCGTTGCACAGCCTTGTTGGTGGTGTAGATGGTCGGAGTTCAGAAGGCATCGCCTTTGTCATTGGGGGTCAAAGGGGCGTCGTGAAAGTAATCCCCCGCGTCGTACATGAGGTCGTCCCACAGAGAGATGGAGGGGATGTCTATTGGGAGGGAAAAAGAGGTATCCCCCTGGTCAATCGTAACAGCAATTGACTTTCCTTGTACTTCAAAGTATTACTTTATTACCATTAGTGATCCAACAATCACCTGATATATTGACAGAAGAGAAAAGATCCCAGCAGATGAAGAAGATCCCTGGGCAGACCTAAATCATAAAAATGGTTGGAATGCTCAACCCCTTGAAATCAACCAACCTAATCATAATACCCCCGAGTGGATCAATTGGATCTTCACTCATATTTCCCCAAACCAACTCCAACAAATCACTAGTCATTTTTTCTACTCACACTTTCAATCTTCCTTTGCTAGAGAACAAGGACAGGAATACATAACCGGTCCTAGCACCTTTATTGAACCAATTCTTACAGAGTCAACCCCACCAGCAGATACTTGGAAGATTGACTCCACAACTGAGATTCCTGGACTAGATCTTTAATAGATCTATCTAGTACTAGTCCCTTGTTCCTTGATTTAATCTCACTTGATTGTAATCTAATCTAAGGACTTTCTCTTATCATGTTGTCCTTTAACCCATGCAATTTCAACTTGAATCTATTCCTGCAAGACCTATATGCTTGCCATGATCAAGATGCATAAATGGCATTAGTAGCTGCTCAGTTCAGCCTACTAGTCAACCATAGTGCAAATCTAGAAAATGACTTGGCACAAGCACAGGCACAAATCACAGTCACATCAAGAACAATGACTTTGTCCAAAGCATCAAAAAAAGTAGAGATCTTCTCTGATTCTGGTGAATTTAAAGGAGAGATCAATAAATTTGAGAATTGGTGGTTGAAAATGAAAACCTATATTGCTATCAATCTGGAAATCATTCCTTCTAAATTGTATGAAGCAGTTGTTGCTGTCCTATCTTATATGACAGGACAATGTGCAGGAAACCTTGCTATCACACAACTGAAAGAAAAATCAGCATACACATAAGATACACTTGTCACTGATATCCAAGAGCAGTTCTGTCCCACTACTAAATCAGATTGGGCTCTAGAGAAGCTCTGGAAGCTCAAACAAGGAAACACTCACATATGTGACTGGATAGATGAATTCCAGAAACTCTATAAGGAATCCGATATTGGCAACTCTCATGGTATAAACATTCTGGAATGAAATGTTAACTCCGAGATCAGAGACCAAGTGATCAAAGCAGGTAAACGAAACTATGGAAACATAGATCAATACCTTGCTGCAATCAAACAGGCAGGAGAACTCATTGAGACCATGAGTTTTCTTCACAAGAAAGGATCAGGATTTCTTTTTTCATCAGGAAATTTCTCATACCATTCTAGACCACCTCACGACTCCAATGCCATGGATGTTGATAATATCCACACCTATGGTGATGATGAAGAATGTGAACATGATATTGACACATTTGGAAAGAAACCAAACAAAAGGTTTATTAGATATTTCAATTGTGATGGAAATGGACATATAGATAAAGATTGCAAGAAACCCTCCACCAAATGTCATGAATGCAATTGGTCAAAAGGAGACCACAAGAAGAATTGCTCTAAGTTCAAAAAGATTTGAACTTTGAATAAAGAACTCACTAATGGAAAGGGAAAAGCCAGAGCAACTTGAATGAGCTGGGTGTCCAAGTTGCTAATGAATCTAACTTTATATCTTGTCATTCATCTAGCATAAATTATCATAGCCAAGTGGGGTCTTCAATTGATTTGAAGCTTGGCCAGGGCTTCAAACTGGTACTTAATTCTGCTTACCACTCTTCTTCAATCCCAGACAATGCTCAAATTTGCACCTTGAGTAATTGCGACATAACTCTATCAATGGAGATTGCTCCTATTCATCATTGAAACACTTTCATGAAAACCAAAGCTCTCTTAGACAGCAGAGCTAATACTATCTATATTGACAAGTCCTACACACAAAGGATTAAACTCCCCCTTCTAGTCCTAGCAAATCCCATACTGGAATATAATGTTGACAGAACACATAATGCTGCTGGATCAATCACACATTGTGCCAAGATCATTATCCAATTTCAGGACCATTGTGAACAAGTCACAGCCAAAGTAACCAATCTAGAAAAGAATCAGATGATTCTAGGATACACATGGCTTAGTACACCTAACCTTGAGATTAATTGAACTACTGGAAAAGTCAAAATGACTCAATGCCCCTGAATATGCCAAACCCTAAAAGAAAAATCCCCTTTCACACACCAGCTTGAAGCTGATGAATGCAACTCTCTAGCTCATATTTTTGCTATGAAACAAGATGAACCTAGTCTGAAGAAAGATCCAAAACCTGAGGATCTTATTCCAAAGCAATACCATAAGCACCTGAAAGTTTTCTTGAAGAAAGCATCAGAATGAATGCCTATACAAAAACCTTTGGGATCATGCCATAGATCTCAAAGAAATGTTCAAACCAAAGAAAGGCTGTTTGATACCCCTTTTATCCAAAGAACAGAAGAAGTATCTGATTTCATTGATGATCAACTAGCCAAAGGATACATCAAACCTTCCAAATCAGAACAGACATCACCTGTGTTTTTCATATCAAAAAAAGATGAATGAAAACAAATGGTACAGGATTACCACTATCTAAACAAACACACAGTCAAGAACAATTATCCACTCTCTTTGATTTCACAGCTTGTAGACAAGCTTAAAGGGTCAAAATGATTTACAAAGATAGATCTTTGCTGGGGATACAACAATGTCTGCATCAAAAAAGAAGATGAATGAAAAGCTGCTTTCATTTGTCATCAAGGATCCTTCAAACCCCTAGTAATGTATTTTGGCTTATGCAGCTCACCCACTACATTCCAAACCATGATGAATGAAATATTCTCAGACATGCCTGTTGTCATGGTCATATATATTGATGACCTCATAATCTTCACAAAAACCAATGATTTAAAAGAACATGAAAGAATTGTAAAGCAAGTATTGCAACACCTTGAAGCACATGACCTATTTGCAAAACCAGAGAAGTGCACCTTCAGTGTCCAAGAAGTGGAATTCCTTGGCATGATAGTATCTTGTGATGGGATCAAAATGGACAATAGTAAAGTCACAGCCATTAAGGAATGGCTGATTCCAAAGAATGTTAGAGGTGTATGTAGTTTTCTTGACTTAGCAGATTTCTATTGGAGATTCATTGAAGGATATGCACAAGTTGCACATCCCTTAAATGATCTAACTAAGAAGGACATTTCCTTCGCTTGGACAGAATTCCAACAAACAGTGTTTGACATGCTCAAACACAGATTCATCACTGCCTCTATTCTTGCTTATCCCCATAATAACAAAGTATTCCAACTGAAAATGAATGCTTCTGATTTCACAACAGAAGCAGTGCTCTCTATAGAACAAGACAGAAAATGGCACCCCATCATGTTCTCCTCACACTTCATGACCTCTGAAGAATGAAACTATCCCATAGCAGATAAGGAAATGCTTAGTGTCATTAGATCACTCAAACAGTGGCATCACTACCTAGAAGAAGCACACCATCAGTTCAAAATTTCGAATGATTACGCCAATCTCCAATGGTTTATGAAATGCCAAGACCTTAACCATTGGCAAGCCCAATGGGCACAATATCTAACACATTTCAATTACATATGGCTTTATAAGGCAGGCACCACTATGAATAAAGCCGATACTTTATCTCAATAAGAAGATCATGCTGTTGGCATAGAAAACGACAATACCGGAGTGCTAATCATTCCACCCAAACATATCAGTGTTATAGAAGTTCACATTGCTACAGATTCTGAATCCATCATTGAAAAAAATCAGAAAAGCCATATATCTACTCAAAGAATCTGATATCACTGCCTTACATCAGAAATCTGACATTGACACACTCAAAGATGAACTTCTTCATGACAAAGAAGGAAAGATCTACATCCTTGATGACCAAAAACTAAGAATGGAAATCATTAGACTACACCACAACAGTCCAGTTGCAGGTCATCCTAGATCAGCAAAAACAATAGAACTTGTACAATGAAGCTATACATGGCCTGGCATGAACACATTTGTCAAAGAATATATCACTAGATGTGAACAATTGCCAGATGCAAGCTGTCTAACACTGCACCATTCGGAAAACTTTGACCATTAGATCTACCAAATATGCCCTGGATTGAAGTAACCACAGACTTTACAACAGACCTACCCTTATCCAAAGGATTCGACTCAGTCCTAGTAGTTGTTGATCGATTCTCTAAAGAAGTCGAATTCATTCCTTGTAACAAAACAGTCACCATGCTAGACCCAGCTTGACACTATCTCCATAATATTTGGAAAAATCATGGATTACCCCATAGTATCATGTCAGATTGAGGACCACAATATGCATCACAAGTCATGAAAGATTTGTGCAAATGACTAGGCATACAACCAAAACTCTCCACTGCCTTCCATCCACAAACAGATGGACAGATGAAAAGAATGGATCAAGATCTACAACAATATCTCAGACTTTTTACTGCTGAAAAGCAAGAAGATTGGGTTGAATGGTTATCTCTAGTACAATTCTCCTATAATGCAAAGAAGCAGGCTTCTACACAGAAATCACTCTTTGAAGTAACACAGTCCTACATTCCTAGAATGGGCTTTGAACAAAGAGTTACCAAAGCACCTGCAGCAGAAGAATTTACTACCATCATGTAGGATACTTTAGCACAAACAAAAGCTAACCTAGAGAAAGCACAACAACAGATGAAAGTCCAAGCAGACAAACATCACTCAAAAGCCCCTAAATATAAAATCAGCGATAAAGTTTGGCTTTGAACCGATAATCTTAAATTAACCTGTGCTTTCAAAAAGCTTATGGAACAATGGCTAGGACCATATGAAATCACAAAACTTGTAGGAGATAATGCACTAGAACTGAGATTACCATGCTTGATGTGTATACATCCAGTTGTAAATATATCTCATGTTTGCCCTTACAAAGAATGCCCTGATGGCCAAACAACCTCCTGCCCTGGACCAGTAATTGAATATGAGGTTGACTACATAGTCAACACTTGATTCAAAATAAAACACCTAGAATATCTGGTCCACTAGAAAGGATACACAGATGAAGATCACACATGAGAACCATTGAGTAATCTTGATGGTGCTCAAAATGCTATCAAAAAGTTTCACAAAATCCATCCAAATGCTCCATGATGCATTCATCTTATGCAAATAGATTTCCTTTCAAGTTTCACAGACTATGATTTACCATCACAAGAAATACCTACATCTAAGCTATCCTTTAATTGCCTGGAAGTTAATTATTAGAGAGGGGATAGTGTTATAAACCATATTATTTCTCCCTTCATTTTTACTATTTTTCCCTATTTTATACATTGACTTTCACATTTAGCTCCTATCTATCACTCCTATAATCCCAACCTGCCAAATGCTCAAGTCCATACAAAGATCTAGACCCACTAACCTCATGGCATTCTCATGCCATTCATCTTGACTCATCCAAGGTCTAGATCACCTCATACAGTATTTGCCTGCAGAATCACACATGTTTGCCTCATGCCCCTATCTATGACTCGGTCACCTCATGTACTCCTCATGTTAGGCTTTCCTTCCATTCTATGGCTGTACTAATATATGTGTTTCCCTCATGTTAACCTCACTGATCATGCATGTAGCATAACATATTGTTAGATCTAGTGTACACAAGTATAAACTCCTAGACAGTATATAAAGGCCCAAGAGCTGCCAGAGGACCTCAGTTTTGTCCTCTTGGTCTTTCCCATCCTTTACTGGTTGACCCTAAGAGCTACTTGTCTCCCTCTACTTGCCTCTTGATTGAACTAGTGCCTTCCAGTAAGGCCTGGTCATTTCAGATGCAGGTCTCTATATTTAGGAATGATCCCATTTCACAATGCAATCTTAGCTATTTATCACCAGCTCTATCTCACAATACAGCCCTAGGCCCTTATCTATAAATCCTGGAGATCTCATCCATGCAACACACCTAGCATGTCTCTTTCATCTTATCTCCACCATTTCTATCTATTAGTTTAATTTCATATATCACACATAGCCTCACCCCTGAGATGATCTGGACTATTCCCTAATCATATGTGTCTCATATGCACATCTTTCCACCATAGATACTTTTGCCATTGGACACTGACACTTTTCCATTCCCATGATGTCATATCCAATACCCTACAATGTCATAGCACAGCATGGTCCATGCCCTACTATCGGAAGTATATAAGTAGCCAGTAGTATACCATGTAGATTCCCTTAATCTTGATATTGCTCCTCACTTTCTCACATATTGCCTTAGTTGGCAACACTTGAGATATTGAGTCTAGTATCTTTCCTCCATTTGTCACAAGATCCTTTCACCATTGCCCCCTCCACCCAATGCCCCAAATTTAGAACTTAGCCATGATAAAATAATGGTTGATGGAAAATGTCAGGATACTGGATAGTGTGTATAATGATATGTCTGTCATACTTGGAGTGATCAGTGTTGATTGCCATTGGTACAGCCAGTATGATATGTATTGCATGTCCAAGCCATAGAATCATTTTTCCTAAAGCACCAAATAGAATTGATATGTTTGTTAAGTGGGATTTGGCTGATTGAGCATAGCAAGCCATATACAAATGCTCTAAACATTGTGCATGGAATTATGTGACAGTTGATGGACAACAACACCAATGCTTCACATAGCCAGCCCTAAGCCACCCAAGGTCCTCCTGCAAGTCGACTGTACACCTCATTGGAGTTCAGTCGGCTGGGTTCTTTGCTGCTTGCTTGTATTCACAGGGTAACTTCCACCCCCAATATGAGTGCATTCATGGACACAGCCATCTTACAGCCACATTTCTGCAAAGCTGCCCAGTACAGTTGATATGCTCATAATACATATGTTAGTAATGCATATTCATTGCATTGCTTTTTGGAGGATCCCATGTCAGGCCCAGCCAAAATATGTAAGTGTGTTTTTGCATATTGCATAATGCATTAGGTAGCTATGGGTACATATACTGTACATTATAATGGAGCTACCAGGTGGATGAAACTGAAAAATTTGCCATTTCTCATGTCTGCAAAAACTTTTCCAATAGCAAAACGCCCCATGCAAAACAGAAGCCCTGAGAAAAACCCACTAATAGTGTGCCAGTGAAATGGCACATATTCAAGATGGACTACAACCTCTTCACAGCTGCCACAACAAACATCATGCAAAAATCTTACTCTCACAACTGGCTGTTGGTCTATGCTTATATAGGCTGCTCTAATGGCCATCAAACCTCTCAAGCAAGCAACCATGCACCAACCAGGACTCAAAATTCAAATTCCACTCCACCTGAAGGACCTCCAAGTCTCTCAACTCAAATCAGTACAGAATGAACTCATCCAACTTGAATCCATCAAAGATGTCAAAGCATGAAACTGCATCTTCAACACCCTACCAACTGTGAATGATGTGCTGGATCCTCTGAAGAGGCTGAGATTCATGAAATGGAGATTTTCTTGGGTGGCAAGAAAGATGAGGAAGAGATTGTAGATGTGGTGTGCCACGAGATGGCTGTGGCAAGGGGGCAAGATCATCAAGATTGACTCAGACAAAGAGGACAACCTGGAGCCATGTGTCACAAGGGTTCAGGTGATGACATTGTGTGAGCAACTTGCAGGGGCAGTGTTGGAGTATGCTGAGGCCAAGGGCATCTTTGAGTTGTCAAAGCAGCTGTGCTATTTTAGCACACACTTACAGCGACAGGAATCTAACAATGTGAAACAGACAACTTTGGATAGATACTGTACATGTAACAACCACACGAGTAGCATAGTCAAAGATGTTGTGACAGTGATGAGTCACCTTTGCTCACACATCACTGTCTTGCATAACCATGGTAATGTATTAGGTTTTGGGGGGTCCCGACCTTATGCATTATGAGCATATCAACTGTACCCACTCCACTGTCTGCACACATGTAGTCGGGCAACCCACCATATAGTCATCCGATCCATATTGACGTCCAGTCCAGTCCTGATGAGTCCCATTGTTTGCGAAATCCATGAATGGGCAGTAAAAATCCGAGTGCCACTAGATGTCGACTGCTTCAGGCACCGCCTACCGGAACATGCCGAGCCTATACCCCACCCAAACACAAGGATAGATATCGTTCCGAACATCGGTATTTCCGCCAGAGCGTGGTTTCATTACCTGTACAAAGGGACACCCCGTACGAGGCGGTACTTGGTTGGGAATGATCGGCGATGCAATCCCCGAGGTATCGGACGACGACCCGATGGCAAATTTGGCAGATTGCGGATGCGGATTTTGATTCCATCGGACGTGGGGGCCAGATAATCTCCACCTCGATTGGGGTGCCGGTAATTCAAGCTATGACAACGGAGTCGAGCACATTTGGGTGCGTTCCTGTAACACAATATAGCCAAAGGCGAGAGGGCTGGAATTCAGGGATGTCGGGACGGGGTGATGGCACACGCGCAGCAGCATGGCGTTGGCACACGGGCGAGACTTTACCAGACTTGGACGCTGTACAGGTGCGAGTGCTAGTTCTCTAGCGTCGTGCGTTTGCTGCTAGAGAGCAATCGGTCACCGTCGGCAGAATATAGCATGCCACCGCAATTCCGCACGACGCCCATTTCGATTCAATTGATACAGCATTATGCCCGTTTTCGCTGTAGAGGACGAGAATGATTGCTGTTGTAAACCAGTGTTGGTATTCCCGTGGTGGGCAGAATTAAAGTTTGGCTCATCAGCGCTGACAGCGATATCATGATCGCGGTGTGATGTCTAGAAGGTGGGGGGTCAAGAGAGAGATAGACGATGGTCTGGGTCAGGCAATCAAGGCACCTGTCCCAGAAGGTTTCGTCGGGTGGTCAGCCCGGCTACACATATAACGTGCGCGCTTATCGCAGATTTGAAAGAAAACGTCCCGGTAACTCTAAAAAAGGACGTTTTTGTCACAATTCCCGAGTCCGCAGCGCATCCAAGGGACGCAGAGCCAGATCGCAATGTGAGATGGCTAGAATGGGATGAATAAGCATCCCCTTGTTGTTGCTCAGCAGTGCGCTGGAGAAAACCAAAATGATCGATGAATGTAGAGCGGAGCGCAGTGCATAGCGCCAGATGATCCGTTCTCAATGGTGTGATGGACACACGACAGGGTAACACCGCGACGGACGATGCCGACTGAAACAGGGTGGTGAATCCGACAGGTATGCCATGCAGCCAGGTGACACGTCAGAAACACAGGGAAATAGCTGCAGGCGTGATTTATTATAGGATAATGTATGGGAAATGTCGTTCATGAAATGCGGTGACGGTGGGAGATCTTTGTCAAGTATGTGTGTTATGCGTCCATGTCCGTGTCCGTGTCAATGACAGCGCGCGATTTGGCTCCATTTTTGCGGGAGTGATGACCTGCAAAGGATTTTGATAATGCCATTTTGGATGGTGGGATGAAACAGGGTAAGGGTTACCTTTGGTGTCGTTCCGACGCGTCCGGGGGAGTGCAGGGTGTGCGAGTAATTGATCCTCCTGAATGAATACCATTTTCGAGAATCTCGCTTTGGCAGAGGTGACTGATTTGAGCCTTTCCATGGCTGTACAGTGAGGTGAGTTGCCATGCCGGAAAGATGATCGATGTGATTGCTTGCCTTTTGTGGTCGAAGGTCCGTATATACGCTCGAGGCGCTTTTCGGCACGTGCGATGATGCTGCGCATCAGGATGAGAATGGAGAAAGGTGGCATTGCAAAGACAGTGTACTGATGCAGAGGACGTACGTTGGGTCAACGACACCGCCGACGGCAAGCAGGCTGATAACGTCCTCCCAGTTCATCGCCCAAAGCCTGTTCTGCATGCTCCCCGGGGCCAAGGGTCTCTGATCCACCATGAGGTTCAAGATGTGGACCAGAACAGAGCCTGTGTGGAGGATGAGGCACTTTGCTGCGGTGGGCGACATCCCTTCGAGATCCGAGTCCGCATCCGCATCCGAATCCAAACCGTCCTCACCGTCGTCCAGTGCACGTGCCGCTTGCGCCTGTTGGAGCACGACAGTCTCGCCCAACTGCTGTATCTCGTCTTCGAGCGACCATTCTGGCACAGGACAGTCGATAAGCGGCCAGTGTGTCCAGTTGTCGGCGTCTTTCTCCTTTTCCTTCCCCTTGTGTTGGGCGGCGTGCTGGAGGAGGTGGGTGGTGAGATCGAGCGTTCTCGTCGTGCGCAATGCGCGGACGAGGTTGGTGTACTCTGTGAGCTCGGCATGCAGCGCAGTGGGGACGAACACGCGCTTCGTTGCCATGGTCGTAAATTCTTTGTGGCACTTGGTCTGGTGACCAGCCCGTCCAATGAGGCTGTGGCACTATGCACATGATCAGGACGGAATTGTTTTGATGTGTTTATATTTCCGCAATCCAAGGATGATGTCACCGAGCAGATCACAGACTCGTCCAAGATGGAGTCCATGCCCGTCGACATGTCCAATCCCGCCGTGCAGGATTTTCTCTCCCTCGTCCGGTCAGTCGTTTCTCCTGTTTGCGTCGTCTAGGCTGACCCGTCCCACAGACTCCAAGTGTTGACCCCGTTGTCGCTCTTGGTCAACATTGCAACCGTGCTCGTGTGCTCTGTCATCGTCGAACCATCCATTGGTGCGTATTGCCTTTGCTCTTTAACTTTGACCCTGACGGGCATGATCGCCCAGTGGGCATCATCAGACTCTACCCTGCTTCGATATCACCCCACCCAGCATGGCTCTCCGTCTACGTCATCCTCATCTACCTCTTCCAGGTCGGTTATTGTCTCTTACTCGCAATCACTAGGAACCCCGACACAAAGGTGACGCGCATCCTGCCCGTGTCGATTTCACACCGCGCTGACGTCGTGCACAGAAAACCCTCGTCAAAGCCGTCGGACACTCCCTGGTGCTTGCGAACTGGGCCATGGCTCTGTGGGCCGTCACATGGGTAAGACCGTTCCTTGGAGTGTGTGCGCAGGGGGTACCTGATTCCTCTCGTAGGTCTTGCGCATGTTTCTCGTCTCGACCATCCTGCTCGGTATCCTCGTCCTCTTGCTCGTCTATTCCAACATCGCCCTCCTCGTCTATCACGCTCCGACTTATAGCCGTCCCTTTGACATGGCCCTCATCCATGCCCCCCTCCGGTTCTTTATGATCCTCCCTCTGTCGCTCATGTTTCCGTACTCGCTCTTGTACGTCTTTCCATCCCGCTAAGACGATCACAGCTGACCGTGACGCAGCATCACGCTCGGTCTCTCATACGCCCCCGAGCACCCCGAAGACTACGTCCGCCACCCCTGGCCCGGCTTCACCGTCGTCACGGCCCTCAACCTCGTCAGCTTGGCCGTCATTCTCTTCCGTCGCGACGTCATCTGGGCCATCGCCGCTACGTGGATCTGTATCAGTATCTGGGCGGCATCACCGAAACCTGCACCTGTCTTTGTGCGTGGTCTCTCCCCCTCCCTTTTTTTTTTTGCTTCCGTTGATCCCCTGCGCATAGATCTCGGTAGTGTTGTTTACGGTGCTCCATCCGCTCGCGTTGATATCAGCGCTCGTCTACGATCAGCTCTCACGTCGACAAGGTCGCATCGCGTTGCCTCCAGACAACGGTGAGCGGGTCGCGCCCGTCCAACGACCAACACCGCAACCACACGGATTGGGTATAGCGCACGAGCAGGAACGTCCAGGTCCGCGGGAGGTTGACGTCGAGGGCGTATGGGGCCTTTGATCCGACGGTGTTGTTTTTCATGATTGTGTCTATCGTACTGTGTCTGTCGTGTTACTTGTATGATCACCGTGTTTTCGCTCTCTATCGGCAAACACCGACCGCGCTCGGTCTTAACAGTGCACCGACCCAAAACAGGCAATAAACCCCCCTGTTTTTTTGCAAAGTTTTACCTAAGGGAAACCCACGCCACGTGCGCCCGCTCACAGCCTCCTATCATGATCGCTGCGGATGCGCCACCAGCGACCATTGTCCCAAACACGCACACAATGGGTGATTGTGTCCATCGATAGCGTC
>JBBPNO010000920.1:0-12634 GCA_038090915.1 Boletus eberwhitei
GAATATCTTGGTGTTATCATTGGCAATGGACTTGTCCAAATGGATCCAACTAAGCTCTTCACCATCGCCACCTGGAAACTCCCCACCTCTATCAAAGGAGTTCGCTCATTCCTGGGCTTCGCCAACTTCTATCACAAATTCATCCCCAACTACTCCAACATCATCACCCCACTCACTTTCTTTATCAAAAAGGATCAATCCTGGACATGGATCCTACTTCAACAATGTGCTTTCGATACCCTTTGCCATGTCTTCTCCTCCACACCCATGCTCTCCATCCCCAACACCTCTTGTCCCTTCCACCTCATGACTGATGCCTCCCTTTTTGCCACAGGCACTGTCCTCATGCAAAAAGATTCAAACAGCAACCTTCACCTATGCATGTACTTCTCCAAGACCTTTTTCCTTGCAGAATGCAACTATAATATTTATGACCATAAACTTCTAGCAGTCATCCTTGCATTCATTAAATAAAAACACTACCTCCAAGGCACTCCCTTCCCCACCTTCATCATCACCAATCACAAAAACCTTTCTTATATCAAAGACCCTCACAAACTTTCTCATCGCCAAGCCCAATGGGCTTTCTTCTTGTAGAACTTCCACATTACTTGGGTTATCACCCCAGGCATCCAAATGGATCCTGCTGATGCTTTCTCTCATAAAGATTCCCCTGATACCATCCTGGACAATCTTAATGCTTTCATTCTTCTGGACCCAGTGGTCATTAATGCCCTCAACCTCACCCTTTCCACCTCTATCACCCATTCCATCTTGTCCGACCCCTTTGTCCTACACATCCTCCATGCCCTCAAGGAGGGATTTTCACTCTTCTCTCATGCCTTCCTTGCCAATTGGACCTTCAATAATGGTCACCTTTACTTCAAAGGCCACATGTTTGTCCCACCTACCTTTCATGCCACCCTCCTCCATGCCATCCATTCCTCCCCCCTTTCTAGTCATATGGGCATCTTTCATATCAAGTCTATTCTGGAACATGATTATTGGTGGCCCAGCCTTGCCTCGTTTGTCAAAAACTTTGTCGATGGCTGTGCCATCTGCCAGCAAAACAAGGTCAACACCCACCCCACCATTCTCCCTCTCACCCCCATTCCCTCTTTCCACTTTCTCCTCTTCTAACAGCTTTCTGTCAACCTCATTACTGACCTTCCTCCCTCTGCTGGCTTTGACTCTATTGTGGTCATAGTAGACCACAGACTTATGAAGGGGGTAATTCTTACTCCTTGCTTCAAAACCATCAACACCACTGGAATCGCACAAGTATTTTTCGACAATGTATTCAAACACTTTGGACTCCATGACATCTTGATCTTCGACTGTGGACTCCAATTCACCTCTGCTTTAGCCAGAGAGCTAGCCTGCCTCCTAAAATACAATGTATGACTGTCCATGGCATACCACCCACAGACCAACAGGCAAACAGAAAGAACCAACCAGGAACTAGAGACCTATCTTTGAATCTTCTGCACCAATAACCTCTCCTCCTGGGCACAATCCTTATCTGCTGCTGAGTTCCATCATAACTCCACCCCACATAGCTCCACTAAGAAATCCCCGTTCTCTCTCCTTTACGGTTATGAATCTTAATCTTACCCTCTCTTGGGTAAAACCTTCCTCCCTGCCCTTGAGAACTGACTCTCCTTCTTAGATGAAACTTGAAAGAAAGCCCTCACTGTCCACGAATCAGCTAGAAAACTCATGACTTCTAGGACTACCCACTGATTCTCCCCATGGAAACCTGGAGATAAGGTTTGGCTTGAGGTGACTCATCTCCATCTCCATTACCCCTCTTAGAAGCTTGCTCCCAAAAGAATGGGACCATTCGAAATCATTCATGTACTATCCCCTCTCACCTACCAATTGAAACTCCCGCATATCTGGAAAATACACAATATATTCCATGCCTCACTTCTCACCTCTTATCACTCCACTGACATGCATGGACCCTCATTCCTGGCACCCCCCCCCTGACATCATAGATAACAAGGAAGAATATGAAGTCAAGGCTATACTCTCCCACAAGGGAACCAAAGCCCAAAGGAAGTACCTGACTGTATGGAAAGGATACTCCACTGCTAAAAATACTTGGGAACCTAAATCCAATCTCCGACACTCTACCTCAATTCTGTCTGATTATAAATGACAACACAATTTCTAAATGGATAAGACCACTTCTTCTTTGCTCAATGGTCTCTATGTGAGTATCTCACAAATGAATGAATAGTAATCTCTCTTCCCTTCTCATCACCATCACCCATGTCCAAATTGCTCTCACCCAAGCTCATCTTCAAGTACAATACCCCAACTTTGACATACCTACCCATGCTGCCCTACACCAGTGCTTCTGCCACATCAACGGTTGCCCCTACCACTACTAAGATGTTGTTCCTCTCCTCCTCCTCCATCTCTTCTTCTCTATTGACTCCAAGCTTCCCCTTCACACCCATAATATATACCCCTTGTTTCTTCCAACCAACACTGCTTACCTTCTTTATACTGCCATCATTGATACCCCTCATCTTCTTCTTGCTCTCAAAGATGACCCTCTCTACCACAACAACACCATCATTCACAAATTAATCCATCTATTCCATGGTGTTTCTCAAGCACAATGCCTTCACACCATGAGCATCAATGAACCCCCTCTACACTTCACATTAGATGCACTTCCCGCCCACACACTTACAGTCCTTCATACTCATGGTTTCACTTCCTTCATTGAATGTCTTTTCCCTGTTACTATTTACCCCACCTTTTGCCAAATCTACCTTTCTCTTCCGCAGAACCAGCGAGATGCATACTTAGATCACATCAAATGTTTTCTTCTAAACACCCCTCCTCATGAATCTCCCAGACCCATACCACCCCCTCACATGACCAGATTATCCTCCCCCTCCCTTTTTGAAATGCCAACCATAGTCAAATCTGACTCAGATGATGACTCCTCCTTAGGACCAATGATTCCCATCTCCACTGACCAAGCTCATACCTACACCCTTGACAATGGTAACCACGTCCTATCCTCTTCATTCCATGTTCTCCCCACTCCTGACCAAGTATAAATCCCACTGGCAACTCCCATCACCTCTTGCTTTCAATGCCATTGTCTCAGTCACTATAGAAAGGACTGTCCAAAATATGCCTGCCCCCACTGTCACGCTTCCACCCCTGGTCATTCAACCTGGCAATGTCTCTCTCTTCAATGCTATTTCTGTCGCAACTGGGGCCATTCTGAACAAACCTGCCCCCATCACAACTGGGCATTTGTTCTTCCCCTGGGCACATCATTGGTGACTGCCCATTTGAACATCTCTTCCCCTCTCAATCATCAGCTATTTATGGAGGACCCTCCTCATCCATCACCTAATTCCTTTTCTGATTGAGGCATTTTTGTTGACTCTGGGATTCAACTATACAAAGAGGGTAATATTATGATTTTCTCCCCTTATCCACATGATTTTCTGTTTTCTTACTTCTCAGTTGTATGATTATGGAGACATATGTCTATGTCCAACATTAGTTTTCTACTCTTAGTTCGTGCAGACGTACTTCTCCTCATTCTTCTTCTATCAGACTAACTTCTCCTTGTTGTTTTTCTTACAATGACACATGTTCTACATTCCATAACATTTCATACAATTTCTTTCCTTTTCCTCTCCTTTTCCTTTCTAGTCTCGCTGGTCCATGTACATTTTCTCCCTTATAAATACTTCACTTTCCCCTTGTATTTTTTACTCTTGGTCTATGCAATCAAAGCATATATCAAGTCTCAACCTTAGTCCCAAGTCCTCAGTCACTTTGAGGCTAGCAGAAACTAGTGTCTCTACTTGCAAATCTCAACTTCTCAGATATCAGTCTCTTTGTGAGTATTGCCCAAGTAAGTTGATTAGTATCGAGTGCCCCTTTGATACACTCGGTATAACACCTTTCATCGCTGCCTGCAAAGACTTCCTCTGGCACAACTGCTGCCACCAGTATATCATATTCGCCACATTGCTCAATGTTTACTGCCACCAAGCCCTCCCTGTATACAATGGATGCCCATGCCATCATGCACCTAACTGGACCTCAGCAGTGGTAAGCTCTCCTATGAGTCCAATGATAACAACACTGGCTCTTTGTTTTTTTCACATAAGTCCCACTTTCAACTGACCAGTGTTTCCTCACCACTATATCAGGGCCCATCATATTCCAGCCTTTTTTTTACTCTAGCTTTTCACTTCTGCATTTCTATGACAGCATAGAATCCATCCTCCTTGAGCACCCTTGCAGCCCCACCTTCATGGATACCCCCTTCACTTATGATTCCCTCTCACACCTGGAGCTTTACCTCTGGTACTTCTGGCCCCCTTACAGCATCTCTACTATGGCTTGTATATTCTTTTTCTATCTCTTAGTAAAAGCCTATTGTCAACCTCAAATGGACATTCTAACATCACCCCTGTCCTCCCACCCTTCTACAGATCTCCCTTCTCCCAAGTTAGCTTTGTGCTGCTCATTCTGTTCTTCTGCAGTCAGACTTTGTGTCCATAGGGTCATCCCATTGCTGCCTCACATCAAGCGACAGTGGGGTTGAAGAGCCTTGAAAGCAGTTTTCATACCCCTTCTTCAAGTTGGCTATGTCCCATTCATTCTCATCTACTCCATGCCAAATGTGATTACATCCCCGAACCCTACAATGACAAAGAGGAACTGCATGGTCAAGCAAGTAGGTGTATTTCCAGATCACAGCAAAATCAGCTTAAATTTTCAGTGCCAAAGAAGTGCCAGCAAACCATAAGTCACCATGTGACTCATTTTCCAGGTCATTGACAGGTATGTCAAGCAATATAAATACTGGAGCCTGCTAGCAATTGTGTCCAAAGCCCAGTGAGTGGTCAGATCCAGATGTGTAACACAATGGAATGTGGACATGTCTGGGAGATATACAAAGTGCATTTGAAAAACAGGACAGGATCAACTGAGAGATACCTCAGGTATATGAGTTATTGAGCACATTGAGAATCACATGAAATCAACAGAGCCTGTTACCTTTCCCATGTAGGATGAGGTTGATTAGATGAGGGCAGTGGCAGAGGAGCATTGCTATAGCACCAGAAGGACAGACATTCCGATATGAAGGCAGAGAATGGTCTTTGACCTTGTGGTGAGTGAGTGTAAGAGGCTCTGTACATGGGCTTCAGACAGGATGCTGATTTTTCTATAAAGGATGGGCTCGATCCTTTATAGGAAGAATTTTAGCACCAGATAAGATAGCAGTCTGGAGCCTTTATCATCCTTTCACATGACAAGCAACCCATATGTATTCAGTCAGTTTGTATGGCTTTTTACTTGCTAATAAAAAAACCATTCACTCTAGCTCCTTGGAAAGATTTGTCCTGTAAAGGTTAAGAGCAACAACCATAGGTAATAATAACTAATGAATGGTGGGGGGATGAAGCAGACCTCAAGAATGTGAGGAGGATTTATTTCATGTTCAATCTACTGAAGTATTTTGCCAGGAAATACAGATCTGACATGACAATCTCTGAAATAGCAGTGTGGGCATCAACATCTTGTCATCACTGCAGGGTAGATGAACTAAATTTTTTAATTCTGTCCAACTGCTTCGCTGGTCAGCATCTTCTACTAGTATAGTACATGCAATGCTAAACAACTACTTACATTTCTGGATGACAAGGGGAGGTTTTGATGTGGCCATGGCCATGACGTTATCCAACAGTGATTCTAACACAGCCACTTCTATTTGTGGATGACAAGAGAAGGCTTTGGTGTGACCATGGCCAAGCTATGGCATCACATTGCCCAGCAGATTAGTAGGTTATCTCATTAAAATCCCACCAACCCTTTAGCAAGCTGACTAATCTATCCTTGTATGCACATCCCAAAACCTTTTGAAAGCATTGGTTATGTGTGTTATTTTCCTCCAGTCTGTCTTCCTTGTCTCAGCCTAAACAATGCAATGTCCAGTGCAATGACTCTCCTCCTCAGACTGTTGACCCTGCTTTTCTAATGCAAGAATTGGCACATCTAATTGCTTTGCAAGACTGTAACTTGAAAATTGACAATCACCAGAGCAAATCACACAGTATAGTCCTTTCATTTTGTATACCCATTGACCTTGTTATAATATGAATATTTTCAAACTTTTCATCATTCATTCCTTACTTATAAAAATCACATGATCAAAACCACATGATTGTGAGAACATTTATGTAATCAGTCATGTGACAAAGTCTAGAATCAAATCATGTGACCTAACACATGTATTTAATCTCTGTTTCTTTTACACCTTATCTCTTTCACACAGTCATTTCTGTCTTTTTACTCTCATAAAGGCTTCTCTCATATATCTTAATATAGTAATTACTCACACATACCACTTGGTCTGTGCACACATCCTATACACATATAAAGTAGACACTTGATGACTGGATCTCCAGTTGAATCCATTTGATTCCCCAACTAAAGTCATTGCTTTGGCCCTTGATCATCATAGGCTGTTGTTGAATGGATAAGACCCTCATACCCTCATTCCATGAGCCAGGACATATGTAGCCTGCAATGCAGCACTGAGCCTTGGAGTTTATCATTGAGGATGGTAGATTCATAACAGACCTGACCTTTCTTTCTGTAGAGTCCCTAGAAATTATCACTATAAAGGTCAGCTCATCAGACACTTCATGTCTCTCCACAACACTGTCAATAATATGTTGGCAGAGGCAAACCAACAAGTCCATGTTACCAATACAGACACCACAGTCAACCACATAGATACATAAACATGTGTGTGATGTCTTATATTCCTTATCAATGTCATTGACAGCACACCCAAGGGAGAACCATTTGTACAAATCCTACAAGGAACTTCTATGGTAGATATCCTCCATCTGTGATGTTCCTCAGACAGACCTTAGTGGTGTTCTACAACAGGTGAGCAAATTGTTTCCCTCTTGCTTCTGGAAATAGGGCTCAAGTAACTTAGCTTGGACAAGGAGCTGACAGTGGGCATACTGATGATACCCATAGGCCAAAAGTAGTGGTCATTATTGTAACTGGCTCATATAGGGCATCCCAAATCCAGACCCCCTTCTCACCACAGAGGACAAGAGTGGGAGGGGGTTTTACAATAATGTGACTGGAAGACTCTTATGTATGTCCAGTCGACTACAACTAGAACAATGCAATGTATATGGTTTCAGTTCTGCTTTATCTTTCAGTACTGACTATTTCAATGATGCAGCCATGACTTCCATTCTGACTTTCTTGTGACTGCAAAATCATGGCCAACTTTCTTATACATATGCTGGTGTTACATGAAGCATATCAAAGTAGCCTTGATACTTGTTATCAGTCCTAGGCGATACTTACAAAGAGACTAACATCTAGGATGCTAATGTTCACAAGGGTTATGGGTCAAAGGTTACCAGCACTTGCTAGGTCAAAGGTTGAAGGACTGAGGTCAAAGGTCAAAGGTCAAAAGTTGCTAGCAAGAGCTAGCCAAGGTAATCTTGAAGACTTCTGAAATGTTGAGCAATTATTCAACCTAAGGGATGGGACCAGATATACACTTATATTGCATAGACCAAGAATAGAGAGTATATGCAATAATGATGTCATATTTAGAGACAAGAGTAATGCACACAGACCAGCATGATGAATAAGGGAAAAGACTAGAAAAGAAGAAGGAAAGAACTAGAGAGAACTTGAAGGAACAAGATGACGTCAATGAAATGCAAGAGAATATTGTGGAAGGATGGGATCATGTATCATTATAAGAGAAACAACAAAGAAGGAGGGAGTCCGACTAGAGATGCAAGAGGAGAATGGCATTAGTATTGACTAAGAGAATGAAGCTATCAGTGGAGATCGAAGTGTGTCTCCATGTTCGTAAGTAGGAAAAATAAGAGAAAAGGAGAACACATGGGTGAAGTAGAAAAATTGTAACAGCTGGCAGCCAGTTTGACCCTAATAACAAGAGACTGTTCAAGGGTGAAATTCTGGTTAGAGTAAGTCCTTCATATGAAAACAAATCTCATTGCATTACTTATTCTATATATCAAATATTTAAAGTAATCTTCACATCTCCAACTTCCATAGAGAAGTTGGAGAATAAGATTTATTTACAAGCCAAGTTCATCCAGGAAATGTTGCTGAGGTGAAAAACAAACACATACCAATGTAGCCAGACTCATAGGTATAAAGACCATTTAGCCACAAGCCATAGCCTATGTTGCTTGCTAGGTATGTTATTGACCCACCATGTCATTGATCTCAGTGCCATAAGACTTATGGACTGTGCTAGGTCTGTTTTGCCCTGCCCTTGTGTGGTTCATGAATAATTGTTGATGGTGTGTTTGACTACCATGAGTTCTATGTATAATGCAATAGTGGAATGGTTTGAGGGGGCCAAGGCAATGAAGGACCAATTGGCTGTCAATGAATTGTTGCTGTAATGGAACAGGTAAGTCCCTGAGTTGATTTGCTTGATGACCAGTGCTGATTGACAAGTTCAGGACAATATTTGGACCAACCTTCTCTTTTTGGATTGAACATGACCAATCCACCAATAAATCTGTGGCAAAGTCACTGAAGAGGCGACATATCTCTACTAATGCCATAACTGGGCAGTGATATTCTGACCTCATACAAAATGTCAACATTATAACCTGTTAATATATTGGCTGTTATCTATATGGTGAACAATAAAAAACAAACATTTTTCTGTTAATATATTGGCTATTGTTACAATTTTACTCCTTCATCCACGTATTCTTCTTTTCTTTTACTTTTCTTACACATGTATATGGAGATACACTTCAATCTCCAATGTCAGCTTCCTCCTCTTAGTCGATCCTAACACTATTCTTCTTTTATACCTTCCGTTGGACTTATAACTCCTATGTCATTTCTCTTGCAACGGCATGTGATCCTTGTCTTCCATCATATTCTCTTACTTTCCTATGACATCATCATCTTTCTTGACATTCCATCATATTCTTGCTTTTTCCCTTTTTGTCCTTATCACACTGGTCTGTGCACCATCTTCTCCCCTATAAATACTAGATTGTTCTCACATGTATTTCTTACTCTTGGTCTATGCAATCATAGTGTATATTAAGTCTCAACCCTCAGTCCAACCTAAGTCACTCCGAGGCTAGCTTGCGCTAGCATACCCTTAAGTCAACCTTTGTCACTTGCAAACAATAACACTTTGGATGTTGGTCTCTATGTGAGCATCACCCAAGCATGTTATCTAGTATCGAGTACTTCTTTGATATGCTCTGCATAACAACTATTATCTGTGAGTATGTCATATCCCGTATAACTCGACAAGTCCAACTCCAGACTTCCGTCCACAACTCCGGTGCGTTCTCTTAAGGAACGTACTTCCATGCTCTCGGACTTGTGTATAGTAATCTCACCTACTTACTCGTACATACCTATGCTTCTTCATCCATCCTAGTCTCGCTTTGTAGATACCTCCGATCCAGTGTCTGTCTCGCTTAGGAGCACCGCTCCGGCGAGGTGCCAACTCCGTTACTGCCTCCGTTACTAATACCTTCATCTCAACCGTATATAAACCATCAGTATGACTCCTGTATAGCCAGTTCGAATATCAATCCTGAACACCACTCCTGTCCTCCGTCCGAGTCTCGACGACTCACTCTGACCTCCGCTCAACTTGACATTTGACCACGTCAAGTCCATACCTCTAACCTTTCACATCCTCGAAATCTGGGACATCGGACTCGAGCAAGGGCGCACCACATAAGGTGAAGCCAAGTCCCGACACCCTCAAGTAACTCCGGTTCATCGGAGTTACATTGGAGTTGTCCGTTCTTAACAAAGTGATGAAGAATAAACATTTTCTTTGATTGTAGCTACTCCCAGGCTGATATATGTTGTCCCTCGCAAGCATACTTGGGATGATTGATCAGCATTAATGCGAGATCAAACAATACATATTAGTTTCACAATAATAAAGGTAGCAAACTCACACAGGATGGGTATGTCAGGACCACTTTTACCTTCCTGATGCTTGTTTGATGAAGATGTCAAGAGGATAGTATTGCAGTAGGTCAAACATGCATAAACAGACCATCCAGAAGAGTAAGTCCAATGGTCTTCATCAACATTGAAAACACTGATATTCCTGCATAGTGAACCCAAATGTTCAAACTATAGCCAAGTCTTCTTCATCAAACAAGTGTTGTTTTCATGTAATCCAATCCCACATCTTGCTAGAAATTATCAGATAGACACATCTTCCACACAAGAACTTATGCCAACCACTTGATGTTCATTCTCATCAATCTCTCAGAATCTGAACATTGTACCATATGTACTTGTTGGTCACCAGTGCCAATAATGTACCATCCTGACATATCCTCTCCAGGGGACCTACCATGATAATGTTTTATATTACTTGCCCTCTTGCACCAGACTAAGAACATTGTACCATATGTACCTGTTGGTCACTAGTGCCAAGTCATTAGTAAACACAGGATTTCACCATAGTGCTCATAGTGCCATACTGTAGTAGTTTCATAGTAGTCATAGTGATTTCATAGATAACTCATAGTGTTCATAATGTTCATAGTGTCATAGTATTGACATGTATTCATAATGTCCATAGTATCATAGTATCATAGTATCATAATATTCCATAGCATTCATAGTACATTCATAGTAGTCATAGTGTCATAGTATTGAAAGTGCATTCATAGTGTCCATAGTATCATAGTATTTCATAGCATTTATAGTATATTCATAGTGGTCATAGTGGTAATAGTACTGTAATGTTAAGCTAATCCTAATCCTAATCCTAATCCTAATCCTAATCCTAAGCTAATTCTAATTCTAATTCTAATTCTAATCCTAATCTTAATCTTAATCAAAAAGTAAACAAAAAGTATAGTCAGAAAGTGTATAAAAAGTGTTGTCAGAATGTAGTTACAAAGTGTACAGAAAGTGTAGTTAAAGTATAGTCACAAAGTGTATTCAAAGTATAGCCAAAAGTGTAACCAGAAAGTGTAGAGAAAGTGTAGTCACAAAGTGTACAAAAAGTATGGCCAAAAAAAGTGTAGCCAAAGTGTAGTCAAATGTGTAGTCAAATGTTGTATAAAAAGTGTGGGAAAAAAGTATAGTCAAACTGTTGTGCAAAATATACAAGTCCATTTTCCCACACTCAGTGTCAAAAAAGCGGACTTTGTTTGCCAATGTTTGGCCACCCAATCTTCCAATCTTATATAAACCAGCCAGATTTCAAAAACTTTTTTATACCCTCTTGCTTCTCAATTTTATTCTTTTTTATTCATTACAATAAGTCAACACTTTGTAAGTCAATATTTTGACTTGACATGTTGCTAATTTGAATTAGGATTAGGATTAGGATTAATAAAATTAACATTTAATTGTATTTGGAATCAGAATTGGTTTGAAATTGGATTAGAATTAGGATTGGCTGATGATTAAGATTGCTAAGCCATTATGAAAGCACTATGTATACTATGGCATCACTATGACCACTATGAAAGTACTATGGTATACTATGAAGGTACTATAACATACTACGAAACCACTATGAACTATAAATACACTATGAAAGTACTATGACAAACTATGGCCATACTATGAACAGACTATAAAACACTATCATAGTACTATCAAACCACTGCCTAGTTGGACCCTCACTATGAGCACTATGCTACTATCCAGTACTTGTTATAAAATCAAATGTCCTCAATGCAAGACTTCCACAAGGCTTGGTATATGTCACAGGCTACATGTGTCTTGGCTCAAAGGATGATGAGGGTATGGGGGTCTTGTCCATCTAACAGCAGCCTACAATGACCAAAGGTCAAAGCAATGACTCTAGCTGGTAACAAGTGAATTCAACTGGCGTACCAGTTGTTGAAGTGTCTACTTTATATATGTACAAGATGTGTGCATGGACCAAGCAGTGTGTGTGACTAATTACTATAGTAGGGTATATAGTGGAAGTGTTCGTGAGAGTAAGAAGACGGAAATGAATGTGTGAAAGAGATAAGATGTGAAAAGGATGGTAATTAAATACATGTGTTATGTTACGTGATTTGAGTCTGGACTTGTCGCATGACTGATTATGTAATAGTTCTCACAATCATGTGGTTTTGATCATGTGATTTTATAAGTAAAGGAATGAGCATAGAAAAGTTTGAAAATATTCATATTATAACAGTACTGTCCAGCACTGGACAGTTAACCCTGTTTTTACTAATGAATAACTAATCATCCTGACATGTCCTCTCCAGGGGACCTACCATTATAATGTATTACACTACTTGCCCTCTTGCACCAGACTGAGAATCAATATCTACTTTTGTCAAGCCATATGATGTGAGACTTTTCTGACACTCTGACACTTATTCTCCATAGGACCTACCCTTACAAGGGCTAGATAAGGGCTTATCATATTAGCCTGACATTCTTTGTAATATAGAACATTGTTATATTGCCAAGGCACTATAAGGCCTTGTCAGAAAACTGGGAGTCTCGTGATGTATGAATCATGCTCAAAGGAACGATTGGACATTTGAAAGCAAGAAAAAAAAAAAAAAACGAAAACACA
>JBBPNO010000921.1:0-12620 GCA_038090915.1 Boletus eberwhitei
CTGATGCAAATGGCATCCTTTGTGCCCATTGTTTCCTGCTGACTCCCAGCCTCTGGGAGATGTTCTGTGAACCTGGATTTTCTCCATACTCACTTTCTGACTATGCTACATTTGACCTGACATCAGTTTACACATAGTTACTTTGATACAATGAATATCATTTGTGTGGTGTTTCCTTTTCATGGTACTGTCTTTTTTGACCTCAATGGCACCTCTGACAATGATGATGGCCATGCCAAAACACTTTACATTCTTTTCACCTGCCAACTGCTATGGACACAGCCATTATCTACCAGACAGGCATTCCTCCATTGTCTTTCTCTCAAACCCAATGGTGATGTGTCTGATGACCATGATGACCTTGCCAATTGGATGCCTGCTCTCTTCTCAGCATTCAAACATTCACCAATGAACTTCTCCCACTGACAAAGGGTATGTCTCACTCCATCCCCTCAGATATTTCTCTACAGATGCCTTCTGTCATGTTCACCACACTCCTCCTGCTACAATAATGCACCACCCTCTGCAGGATGTACTGCAGTAGAGAAGGCACAGTGACAGGGACATTTGTTGGCATTCAAGGCCACTTCTCATATGCTCAAGTTTGTGCTGGGACAGTGACAAACTTGGAGAAGGAGAGGAGAGATCATCTTGTTCAACACGAGTGACAGCCTCAGGCGATAAGGAGGGGTCTCTTCTTTGGTTGACCAGCACCAGTGCCAGGTGACTCCAATTGCGCCAGAGATACAGTGCTATGAGACATGTCAAGACCAGTGACTGTTGGGGCAGCAGACTACTAGCAGTATGAGTGGGAATGGGTGAACACTTGCAGGAGAAAATAGATGATAAAAGGTACAGACTGAGCCAGTCAAAAAAACGCAGTGGATAAATGTGCAGATCTAGCGTCATTGCGACTGTACATCACGGGTTCAAACGTTCATGAGGAAAAGCATGTTGGCGACGTTCAAAAGCGACAGAGTGGCTATTACATAAGTGGCTAATGACGGTTAACTTGAAGAGCAACAAGCAGCGCTTGTTGAACCAATTGGAGACCACCAGCTGGCAATGGCCCGCTCAAGCCTATTCCGATTCCTGCTGTCACTTGTCATTCGCCTTCGTCTGTCCGTTGGACGCGTAGCGCTCGCATTTCGAGCCCGGTTTGCATCATTTTGGAGGTCAATTCTAATGTTTGCGCGCCGCAGAGGCCAGTTCCAAATCCGACTGCGTGCAAGCGACATGCCCATGATGTGCAACAACCCCATTGGAGAACATTCGCACATTTCAGAGCATGCAAACGGGGAGGAAGAGGACAGCAGGACTCTCGCAGCTCTGCCTGTGCGGCGTCCCGCTACTTGGCGAGATGAATTATCAAAATACCAGGATCCCACTTCAAGTGGTCAGCCCGAACCTGCACTCCCTGCGAGTCCTGAAGTAGCATCACAGCGCTATAAGCCTAGGAGACCTACTAGGTAGGGTAATGGGATCCAGTGTGCCACCTCTCTTACTCTTCGTTCATTCTCGCCCGCAGTCAGAACGAGAACATTTCTGCCATTCCAGCTGGGCAACACACACTCTTGACTGCGTAAGTTCGCCTTTTCCACGATACATGTCTCTGCCTTGATAGCTCTCAACATAGACTACCGCAGCTTCCAGAAGGATGGGGGAGATATATTCATCCCGAAGGAAGTATTCTATTTTATCACGAGAGATTAGTATGTTCCATTTTCATATGCATACGCCCTAGTTGTGGACACCTTGCCAGCGTATATTTACAGAGAGCGATATCAGTAGCCAGCTCAACCGCAAAGAAATTTTGTTTCACGCCACGACACTCGTCCAGAAAGCGTTCGATACGAACGGTGTTACCATGGATGAGTTCACAGAAATCGTCCTGAATGTGGACGATGATCGAAGTTGGCACTATTACTTTGTTGACCACAAAAATCGCCTTCTCTTCTGGGTTCATCCAGTTGAACTGCGGGATCTTGGTACCGACTTGCAAACGATCGCTGGATATGGCCATATCAGTACGTTTGATACGCCATTGCTTTCTTTCACTGACACACGTTTAGGATATTTCGTCGAGGCCCGGTACTGGTATGCTTCCTCCGGTAGTCCTTTAGGCATGTCTGCTTCTCTTGAGTTCTATTTCGACACTGACCCTAACTCAAGTATATTGTATATGACATGGAATCGAGGTCGCATTGTGAATATTACCCGCACAAACGTGCCCTTCCAAAAGAAGTCCTCCAAGGCCTTAGAGGGATGCTCAATTATGCCAAGACCGGTACAACCCCTTTTTGAAATGCTCACACTGTTCTTATCGAGCCACTAGATATGATAACCGCCGCTGATTCGTCCACGAGCCCTTTCGCACAAGATGAACTTGTCGCAATCCTGGACCTCGTCAACTCACTCAATGGTACTTTTTCCCACCCTATATTCATCCTCGACCTCGCTGACTTTTAGTGAAGATGACAAGAAGATTGACGATCCATACAGTATCTGGATCATTGGTGAGACTATGCACGTTACGTCACAAAGTAGTGCTGATATCATATGAAGCACGAGTAATGGCGTATTTCAGTGAGTGTTGCTGTATATATTTGATAACCTGCTTTCCTGAATGCAATACTAGCCGAGGACCAGTTCATGAATTTTTGTGGTCAGCCATGTGCACGTTTGAATGCGGATACAGTGTTGTTCGGGAAACAGACTTGGAATCGTAGCATTGCATTCCGAGTCGTCAACATGTTCCTACTTGGATCACCAAACGAACATGCTGTTCGCTTGCAACGGATCTGGGTTGATGGCACTATCATTCAGCCCCGTTGGAAAAATTTCATCAACAGGCTCACGAACGAGTTGGACCGGTATCCCATATTTGTGAGCCACTCTCGCTTTACGTGCGGAATATCTTATGTCTCGCAGTCCACAGTGATGCTTGCCGTGAATATCAGCTTCCTGGCTGTTCCCGGTGTTATCACCGCAGGCTCGCCTGCAAGTCCGATCGAAATCATCATCTATTGTTCAGTGGTTTCAACAGTCGGATCTATCGTGTTCTCCTTTGCCTTGTCAAATGTGTACAGTGATCCAGGACTTATGGATGCCAGTCCTGCGGTATGTTTACATGACAGACATCATGTCTGCTCGTAGTGCTCATGCTGGCCATGACAGGCAGAAGTCATGAAGACGCTCAGTCGAAAGAGATGGGGAATGGCACGTCTTGCGATCACGCACAGTCTTCCGGTTGCCTGCCTCGTATGGTCGTACGTCATTTTAACGCATGGTCACGGATGTTTACTCACGCGGTTGGTTCTAGAATTACACTCTTCTCTGCGGCCCTTGTGATACAGATTTTCCTTCCGAAAGAACATCCGACTTGCACGACCCTTGGCATCGAATGTTTCATTCTCGCGTTATTTGGGTTCATGAGCTACCGCGTGATGCAGTTGTTTGACGACGTGGATGACGGCGTGGATACCCCGGCGGGGGACGACACGTTTCCTAAAACGACACGGAACGACATCGAGTTGGGCCCGGCCAAGTGGTGTAGTTTATACGGTCGTTGACTCGGTCTTGGATAGTAGATATGGATATGTCCGTAATTCCCATGTTGATCGTGCATCATTCTGATATTGTATTTACTCTCGAGTGATGCCGTCGTGGCCCAGGCTACCCCCCAAAAAAGTATATCATACATAAGAAATGCATAAGTGGTGGCAGGTCCCCCGGCCGACGTTATGCAATATGGGAACACCCTCGATACGGGGAATGCATAGTATTGAGGCCACTATCTTAGAACCCATGCATCAGGGAGTTTGGCAGGAAGACCCACGTACGCCGAGGAAAGGCAACGACTTGACGTCAAGCTCGGGTCGATGGACCATACGTGGGCTCCCTCGATCGAAACAAACGGCGAGAACTCAGCGGGAACGTTTCTGGCGGGGATCATCGACCATCCCCGCCCGGCTGACTCGAGATAAGAAACTGGCCCATTGTGAACCAAACCGATCGAACCGACTTAACTGACCTATCCGTTATCAGTACATGACTTTGGAGAACAATACCGTGTCATCTTGGGAAGGACCATTCTCTCAAGTGTACGTCGCCAATCAGCGGTTTCCAAGACATCCATGCGGTCGCCCGACCGTAGATCAGTCTGTAAAGACAATCCGGGCATCTTTGATCATGGTCCAACCCACCTTACGACCATTGCAGGCGGGATATTGCCCTACCAAAACCGAGCTCTTTTTTTTTTTTTTGACGGCAGATATAGGTATTCCACCTGTTGACCCCTCTGCTGGGCCATGTGGTGTGGCAAGAAAAAGGAGCCAATCTCGAGATATCGCGTCGCGATCGGGAGACGAAACCACCTTCTCCCAGCAAGAGGCTTTCCCCTTCAGACAATCACCATCGCCCGGAATACCTGTGTATGTGTATATGAGATCACATCACGAGAATCACTTCGCACTAGATCGAAACCGAAAAAGCAAACGCGAATCAGCATCGTGATGGGGCGTTTGATTGCGTGGAACAATGTACACGAGGTCCCGAATGTAACCGTTGTCACGACGTCCGAGCAATACGCTGTATATCATTCATTATACGTGTGTGTACCCCCTTCGTCTGGCCCTGTGTGGAAAAAAAATCGACATGGATGGTGGGACGAGAGAGATGTATCGTAGATGGTCGCTGCAGGCGGAAGGTGATAATATCACAAGTGGTGCGGACGTGAAGACCACTGAGAGAGGAATACATTGTGATTAACCCCACGCCGCCGTCGTGCTGTCCAACGAGCCGTCAGATGGCGATGCGTGAGGAATGAGAGGGAGGTGGACGTGACTGACCTGTAGTTCACGATGAGATGGCCGTCCGTCGCAAACGACTGCTCAAACGTCCTCGTCTTAACGAAGCAAACACGACGTCGATCCAGGGATCCGCCTACCTTGAACAAGTTCGACACCGTATCGTCCGGCGCGGGCGAGAACGCCAAGTTGATATACGTGAACTGTTCCGGAACGAAACGACGTCAGCGCATGCACCATGCACAACACTCCGAAAATAAAAAAAGGAACCCGTCACAACATACCAACGGCTCCCCAGCCTTCCACCCCAACTCCTTTCTCAAAAACTGAATCACGGCCTGAAACCGGTTTGCGGCCGTGATCTTGTAAAAGTTTTGCTTCATGATCGGGGCATTGCCGACGGCCTTGAAACGCACGACCACTGTCCCCACACACACACGCTATGAGAATCGACCATCGAAGCTGTAAAAAAAAAAAAAAAAGAGGGCCGACCTTTGGAGGGATCCTTCTTCTTGTAGGTTTCCAAGGCTTGGATAGCTTGCATGAGAGACTCGCCGCCTTCGCCCGGTGTCCAAGGAAGGGAAGTTTGGCGACCGAGGTCTTCTGGACTGCCTGGTAGTTGTGCCATTGCCTTGGACCGGTTGTGGTGGTCACCGTCAGCGTTCGCGCTCGCAGCGGTGTATTGATGTGTCGACAGAAAAGGCAATTGCCCTCTCTCGCGGGAGCTCATGGCGATGGTAGAATAACTCAAGTAGTAAACTATTTCATTGATTACATTACACATGACCTATCGGTCGCTTATGCCATTCGTTAAACGTTAAGCAGTAGCCGTGTTTGCGGTGGAAGGCGGGACATACGCGCCCGACCCAGGGGAATAAGCATCCTAGAAGTAACAATGAGCCTCGAAAACACCACGAAAACAGGTGCTCACCTTGACCATTCCCCTGATAATCAACATCAAAGCAGCCCTACTCTCCCATAGAGGGTACAGCACAACCGCGAACGCCGAGCAGAACGCCCAGAGAATAGCGATCACAACCCATGCAGAGAAACCAGCCACACTATACACAGTAGATGCACCAAACAGAGGGAGAGGGATAATGATCATGAATACCAACGTCTACAAAAAAGAGATACGACTTTTGGTCAGAAACACATCATCCAAAGGTTTCTGGAGAACCGTACCATGATCACGGACGACCACGCAGCAAATCTGAACGCCTTCTTGAGGCCCGCGGGATCGAGTTCGTTGTCGAGCTCAGCTTCGTCTGAGGCGGACGTGACTGATACCGGTGCGTCCTTCTTCTCCGCTTCCACATCTTGAACGTAATGAACGGTCGCCTTCCTCACAGCTGGCAAGTTGATCGCCCTAGTCTCAGCAAAGTCGTAATTATCCGGCCACTGCGAGTGGTTCACGAGGTCAATATCCCCTACACACTCGATGATTCTGAAGATTGACATACGATTACAGATACGATTACAGCGATGATGCCGCCTAATGCAATCGATGCAAGGTTTCCACTAAGCATCTCGTAGTTACCTGTTCGGGAATATCAGTATGAAATGCACCCCGTTGGCTCAGAATCTTGTTCGCACCTCCGCTTGTCTAATAGAAGAGCAATGCAACGTGAGCCGAGGGTTTGCATGAAAACGAAATGACTTACATCTACGTTGATGACACCTTCATTCAGCGCAGAGGTGACACCGAGCCAGACAGCAATCCCAACGACAAATCCGATGACTGAACCTGCGATGCATCCCACACGATTGGCTTTGCTCCACGTGATGCAGAGCGCAATGGGAACGACGCCTGAACCGAGAATGACACCCATAAAGGTCTAGTCCACAATGCCAAAAGTCAATCCAGAGCTCCATCTTGCTACACGAGCACGGTTCCGACGTACGTAGAGCCAACCCATGGATACCCCAATATAGTAGAAGATAGTGCCGGCGATGCCCATTACAAGGGCAAAGATGACGACCTGTAGGAGCGTCATCAAAGGGATGCAATAACCCTAGAGAGGAGAATACGTACGCCGGCGTGACTCATTTTCAGAACTTGCTGCTCCGTAGCTTGAGGATTGATGTACCTCTGTTGCACGAATCAAGTCCTTTGCATATGTCACGCACGAAACGATCTTACCACATAGACATCATATGTCAACACCGACGAGACCGCGATCAACTCGGCGCTCGTCGCACTCGTCACGGCCAAGAACAATACGACCAACAACGCTGCCGCACCACCTTGGCCCAGGAGTGTCACGGCGGCGAAGGAGGCAGGTAATCCTGCCGAGATATCGCTTTGCGTCAGAGGCTGAAGTAAGGGTACGAAGCCGCTCGCAGTGGGGTCTTGAGTCGGTGATGAAGATGCAGGAACAGCACTCAGCGCTACAGCAGCCAAGCCGAGCGTCATGGAGAACGCAAACGGAACTGCAAACCAGGCGAGCCCTCCAATCAAGTACGCCTTGACGGTCGTGGCCGGTCGACTGGCAATGGCGCGTTGCCAATACGCTTGGTCCTGGAACACGGTGGCAAAGTTTCCGATGAGGTTGATGATGCCGAATATCAGCCCGTTCAAGGAACGAAGTGTGAGGTAGGATCCTTGAGCATTTCCAGAAACTGGCATGACTCGTGTAGCCTCCGAGAGAAGATGGTGCATTTTACTGATCGAACCGATGTAGCCCGAAGTTGCGTAGACTGTGAATATGAATGTAAAGATGATGGCAAAGAGAACGGATGTGTGGGTGCTAGAGTTGGATGCGGATGAGGGACGATAAAGCACGTCGTCAAAATACGTACTAGTCGCAAAGCAACGTAGACCGCATGCCACCGACCACGACATAGATTGCGACTCCAAAAGGGATTAGGAAACATGCGGCGATGGTGTTCATGCCAGTCAGACTGGTCACTGTCGCCGATCCACCAAGGACGAGCATAGAGGACACGATGATGTTGGTGGCTAACCCAAAGACCATGAAAACCAAATGAGCGAGCGTCCCCCACCGCGCAGCGACGATCTCCAACCACGTGTGGGCATACGGCGCATTTAACTTGAGCTTTGCGGCCAACTGGGCAAACAAGAGGACCTGTACCGTCGCGCCCGCGGCGTACCACCACGGCCCAGATATACCGTATCTATAAGCAATTGCGCTCGATTGAAGCTGACGACGAGTTCAAGTCGATTTCGACTCGGAAAACTACTGCATCGTACATACCAGCGTGGCGGCCCAGGTCCAAGCAGAGACGATACCGGCTGCGATGAGACCCGGCTTGATTGCGCGTGAAGCAGAGGTAAACTCCTCTGAATTCCGAGGTGAAACCCCAGTATATCTCGCCTGAACGGCAGTCAGGCCGACCATGAAAACACTGAAGAACAACCCAATCCCTCGATTAAAAGGTACGTGAGACCATCGTCGGTTGTTCATCCGAGTGCCTGTGCTCACCGACCACTGGCGGTACGCGTTTCAGTTCGTGGTCATGTGATACAAAGAGGTAATGCGATACGTACCGACGCCATATCCTGCGCCTTGCGGAAGTACTTGACTCTCAGACATGCTGGACAGCTAAATGTGTTCTGGACGTGTTCAACCTGAGACGGCAAGCGCAAACATGTTACGGCGCCGGGGTTATATAGGTGAGACTTTTCCAGCCCGGAGCTTATCAGTGACGTTCGGGCGACCTACATCCTACGCAAAGATAAGGAAGGAAACGCCCCATAGTCAGGAACAATAAATACCCCATAACTGAGTAGAGAAAGCCGTGGTCGTCGGTACCCTCACCCCCAGGTCTCATGGAACCGGGATAAATTTAAAGGCGAGGGACGTATGGCTCAGACTGTGGAAAGGGTAGTGGATGCGTTCGCGTCGTCGTTCGTCCTGCAGCTTCCCACATACCGTGAGACAATGAGCCGAGAGCGAATCGTGGCGCTGAGCCACTGGCAACGGGCCTCCACCTCTCCTGAAATGCCACAGGCACATCGACAGCTCTCTGTCCGACGTCGGACTCGAGCCTGAGACCAACAGAACGAGCTCGGCGTTCAACGTGCAACCGCGGACGCATGTGAGATCCCACTCACGGGGATAAACGCGTTCGGCTCGTCACGACCTATGGGGAAAAGGCTCATCTTGTATCATTCGGACAGCTCGACTGACGCGTGAGACGCACGTTTCTGACATTTTTCTCAGACAGCTCATCGGATAACGAACAATGAAGGCGCGGGAAGGTAAAAACGATACTGTTGGCAAGACGTCCTGCTGATATGCGAGATAAGATACGTAGCCAAGACGAAGCAGCAAATCCCTCGGACGTCAACCTACGAGAGACTGCCAAGACCAGATGGCGGTCCCGGCTCCCGGGCGTCCGCTCTAGAACTGACATCGGTCAAACCGAGGACCCGACGGACCCGAAGAGGTGCGAAAAGTGACAGCGATACTGCAAGGTTACTTCCGAGGGCCAGCAAGTATCTCTCTCTTCTCAGCACCTTGACGTGCGAAGGTGTGTCTCTGAATGGAAAGATTAACCCTGGTCAGTGAACGTACTCTCGATCGACATGAGAATATATCGAGTACGTATTGGCTCAACTACCGTTCTCAACGTTACCGATTCGAACCTTTTCTTTCGTCTTCAGAGTCCAGACGCGACTCGCAGCGACGCTCGAGCACACTCCCATCTTCGTGACCACCGCAACAAAACAAAAAAGAAAAGGGTCAAAAACAATGTGACAAGAACGAGATTCGAACTCGTGCCCTTTCGGACTGGATAGGTATATCATCTTAACCTGATTCCAGCGCCTTAGACCGCTCGGCCATCTTGCCCTGACAACAATGTTTCGAATTTGCATAGACATGGACTCCGAACTCGAAGTTCTGATGTCACTCATTCGTCAAGATTTGCTCACCAACGTACGTTCGATCGCATTTCTGTCACATGCCTCAACTATGCTATCCAATCTATTTTTTTTTTGAGTTGCAGTGCCCACGCCAAGACGAACGACAGAAATGGATCATCGAACAGCCTATGATGGCCCAGGTCTGACCAATCCCATCCGGAACGTTCCGAGCATCCTTAAATCCAGACAGATCAATAGCATCATGGATCGGCTTGACAGAACCCCCATCAGCCAGTCTGGAGCGCTCGTGCATTGTATGTTAAAAATGGATGAGTAGCCGTGCTTGACAAATTGCATCGCAAGTAACGCCGAGACAGATCTGGGTGTTTAGATCTCAACCCCCCCCCCAATACGCCCTCATCAGTATCGCCGTCTCCTCCAATCCCTAATCCAACTGTACGACTTCAAACCCCCCACGTTCCTTTGCCACGACGAAGCGTCCCATGCCCTCGTCAAAATCTATCACGCTCTCTTCTTCCGCCCACACATGCGTCTCCTCGTCCAAGTTTATGCAATCGAGATCCCCCCGCCGATGTCGATCCACGAGATACAACGCCTCCCCCATCTCAAACACCGGTCCAAACTCCATCTCGTACGGCGGTAAAATAAGCAACCCAGGACTCACGAGACGGAGTTCCCGACCGACGACGAACACCCCGCGTCCAGACGAGCCGAGACAGAGCGTCGTACACGCGCGTCGCGGCACCGAATCGCCTACGCCTCCCTCGTCTTTCGATCGCCATGTCAATGGCACGTGGGGGGGAAGATACGTCAAACGATAGGGAAACGTGCTTGTGTCGGGAACCGCCCCCGCTTCGCGATCTTCCTCGTCCACGAGGGGTACCAACATCACCATCGACACGCTCTCTGCCCGCCTTCTCGACCGCGCCGCGATCGTCAACGTGGGTGAGATACCCAGCGACGACGATGGGTATCGTTTGGGCTGTCCATCCCAATCCCAGTCCGCGTCCCAATCTGCGTCTTGGTCAAGGCGCGATGGTACCACGCGTCGCGCAACGCACGTCGTAAATCCGACCGGTCGACTGACCGCCTCTTGAAACACAAACACCCGTTTATGTTCCAGGACCACCTGACCGTCCGCCGGAACATGAGGGACGGGGAAAACGCTCACGCACTGTTCCCATACGACCAGAATATGCCCAGCAAACACCACAAAGTCAAGAAAGCTGCCAAACTGGGTGTGAAAGCGGGTTCAGGTGACAAAGACGCGACGGTGGGCAGGCGGGGACTCACCAGATCGGGAAGACGCGGCAGAAGCACCGTCCCGGTCGTCTGTGCACGCCAATCAAGAAGCTCCAGACCACCTCCCCCAAGCTCCCGTGTCGTATCCAACAACAACAAATGTCTCCAAATGCCTGCCACGACCCCCGGCACGCGCGCATAATCACACAGCGTCACGAACGGCGCCTTCAAACTCGTCGAGAGGACCTTGGCGAACCGATGAGATCTAAACATACACAGTCAGCCAATCCCTTCCTTTCGAAAACACGCGGGGGAAAAAAAAAAAATAACAATAGAAAACAGGAATCACCCCAACGAATCTCTTGGCCCGATAGCAATCACACCGGGGACGTCCCCATCCTTGACGACTCGACACGGCACCCCCTCGAACGGTGTCCATTCACTGACGTGCTTCAGTCCCTGAGCGAAGCCAGGCCAACTGACGATGAGCCAATGTACCACCTTGTCGCCCTGCACGGTCAATAGTTCCGTCCCGCCCGGAATAAACACGACTTGGTCCACGCGCCCACCGGCGCCGTGGTGGTGCTTGGACACGAGCACGTTCGCAGACAAACGTGGCCACGCGTGGTGGAGGTAAAGCGCTCGCAACGTGCGCCGTTCGAGCTCCGTCGCGGAAAGCAGGGAGAGGGGACATGCGGGACCGGGTAAGGGCAAGTGACGCGCCAAAACGTCGGCGCAAAATCGGGCATGCCAGACGCAGCGGAGTTTAGTGAGTCGATAGTACCGCCGAGACGTCTTCGGTTCCACGTTTGAGCGCGCTCGTTTTTCGTTTTTTAAACAAGGAGTAGGGCTCACCTTGCGTAGAGAGAGCACGGCATGTACAGACAAGGCGTGTAGGATTTGAATGAGAATGTCATCGACGAGCCTGTCCAAGCTGTTGGCCATGACGTGGAGTGCGGTGGATGGATAGTTGTGGGTGGGGTTTGAGAGCGCTGCGACGGTGATGTGCTGCAACATCCGACGAGTCTACGCCCACGAGTAAGCCGAGAATCAAAGGTCACCACACGATCTGGCCTTTTTACGCCAAATATGTATCGCCCCGTACAGCACACACCTAGGGTATGATATCGATCCGAGGGTAGAGGACACGGAATCGAGTAAATCATACGTCGCATACCAGATACACGGTTTGAACGTGACTCATCTCGAATCGGACTGGTGGTCGATGCAACGGGGTCAGTCGATACCACAATATGCAGCTACTCGTTCCCGAGACCCGACCCGGCTTGCAGATCAGGAATCTTTATTCTGTCACGTGATACCTTGCTGTTTGGCGAATTGTCCAAAAGGAACGACGGAGATGCTGGTATACGTTCAGGGGCAACTTGAAAAATGTTCGAGCGTTGACCACCTTTGGGGATAGGGGGGACGCTCAGAGGGAGAATCAGCAAACAGTCGCCGTTGATAATGGATGACGACGCTACGGCCTCGGATCGCACGGCGTCGAAAACGCGTGGACCTGCTAAAGAAAACAAACTCTCGCACCGATCGAACGACCTACCCAACTCTCGACACGCCCGTATCCACCCCAACGACTCATCCTGCTCGTCCGTTCGACGTCTTCACTCGAAAGAAACGTACCGCGTACAACTGTGGAATGAAAAAAAAAAAAAAAAAGAACGTTTCAAAAGCGGCTGATACCGCGTACGACGTACCCA
>JBBPNO010000922.1:0-12617 GCA_038090915.1 Boletus eberwhitei
CATCGCAGGCATGTAATACCTACATTGCACTACATACTCTCGAGTCTCAACTATCGCGTCATGCGTGTGCGCGTCACCTCAAGAACACATCCGAGTAACTTGTATATGTCTGTCAATCTTAACATTCCTTGTTTTGTACAAACGGGGGGATATGACGGATATGTAGTGCGAGAGAACGAACGAGATTTTACCACTTGATCCTGATCGGGCCAAATGAGCTAGTGTCCGAAAACGATCCTAGACATGCGCCATGGTCATGATGCGAGTCGACGAAGCAACAAAAAGATGAGAAAATAAGAGAGAGCAAGCAAGACAAACGAACGAGGACATAAAAAAGGAGGGTGTAAAATAATCCTGCAAGAGATTAGGGCAAGCAGTGACTATTAACACGATTTGACTGTGGTGAGTGCCGTTGCGAGTGCAGCGTCGATCCAGGAGAATCAGGATGTAGAGACGAGGAAGCGTGAGCTGCGTAGGGCGGAGATAAGACGTTACTGGTCATTCTTCCAGCTCGACAGTGATGCGCCACTTTTCTCGGACGCCGTTCCCGTCGACTGTCTTGAGGGATGAGTCGATGGAGGCGTAACACCCGTCCAAGCGCGCGGTCTTGAGCTACCCCCATATGCGCTCGCAGCACTGTTGGGAACACTATTGCCCACGATTGCGAACGAGAGGAGAACGGCCCAAAGGGGGTCACCATACCCACTCCATCCGACATGGACCAACCCCTCCCAAACCTGACATTCGAGCTGCGCTCCTTTTTTTTTTTTTCACCCGCCTTTGCGCAACAGCCGCATCTGGTACGCTCGTCTCGCGATAAGGACAGCCCGTCGATGTGCAGCGAGGTAGGCAGGATCGTTGTTGAACTGAGGTGGAACCATCGGGGCTATGGCTACCACCACGGGCCGCTGCCAAGGTGGTCCATTCGAGTTGTGTCATCCCGCGGACAGTGCCATTTCACCAGTATAATGAACTGCGCTGTGCTAAAAGGTACAGTAGGGCAGTAAATGCGAATGGACATACCAGGTACGCCGCTATGAAGACGAGCGTGAGGTGGGAAAGTGTAGAGTCGTAGGTGTACACAACTTGGGGTAAATAGTAACGTACGAGAAAAATACCGTAGGACCCATACGGTCGCCTCGAAACCCGACTCCAACTCAGACCAAACCAGATATTCTTCTCACTCGCCATTGTCGGATCGAAAGGAGGATGTCCTCACCATGATCCGAATCCAAGCCCAAAGCACACCGCAGACAGCTAGCTCCCACATTTGCGCTCATCACAAAATCGATCGAGATACTTACTTGGATAGATAATGCTCAATTCACCACCGTGCACACGACTCGCCTTTTGGCATCATGGCAACGGAGGGAATGCCATCGACACATAATCGTCGCATACTTACATTACCGGCCAATTGTGCGCGTGAACCACCATGGGTCAAGATAGTATCATATCAAAGGGGGAAATTGTCTATCCGGAGCCATATACCTGACATTACAACATCGTGCATAATAAAGCAGTCACGAGTGAAACAAAAAAAAATGGTCAAGGGAACGAGCCGAGATTGTAAAGAAAACTAGACGTCCCTGGCGATTAGTTGACCCTTCAGTCAGCAGTGGCAGTGTTCACGCGGTCGCGCAGGGCTTCCGCAGTCACTGTGTCGGTAGGCGCAACAGCACGGGAAAATCCCGAGACGTTTCCCATAACAGGTTTGAGGGCGGTGACATACACGACTTGCGCGCCCTATTTCCGGAAAAATTAAAAGTTAAAAAAAATGAAAACAATCATATGCAACATCCGCACGCACCCGGACATTCGGCAGCTGAAGCCACAATACAAAGACCGTCTTCAACGCATAGTACCACGGCACATAGTAGAGAATAAGCCCCGAGGCAATGCTCTCTGCAAAGTTGAAGAAGCCAAAGATGACCCAGTATGTGAGCCACTGGACGTCATCTTGTGGCGCGGGGCGTTCCAGGGCTTTGAAGGAGAGATATGCTGGGAGCGCCCATCCGATGAGGTTTGAGACCGGTGCGGCGAGGGGGTTGATAAAGTGGAAGAGGGCAAGAAGGAGGACGGTGCCAAGGGCCAAAAATGTCTTGGGAACTTGCGTGTGTTGCTCAAACGTGTTCAGCACTGGGTACTTCGTGAGCTGTCCCAAAGAAAGAGGGTGGTCAGAATCGGAAAAGGGAGGAGGGAGGAGGGGGGGGCGGACCTCTTTGTCGAGCTGGTTGAGGTGGTAATTCACCTTGTTCTGGGCTTGGACGAACACGGGGTGTTGCTGGATCTTTTGTGCTGCGGACATCTGGGAACGCAATGAGGAGGACAAAAGCATGGTATGAATGATATACCTCTGGGATGGGCCGGATATATATACTAAGACAGGAAGCAGTAGCGAATGGGCAGAGAAAGAGGGCAAGAGCGACAGCGGGCGCGTTGATATGGGTTGATGACATATGTTTGGCGGTCAAAATTATACGTCAGCCCACAACCATCTCCCCTTCCATCCACTACCTTAAACCATCGACATGGACAATTACGACGCCGTTCAGGTACGTCCATACCCACCCACACCCGTCTCATACTGACCACGTTGGAAAGGCCTTGCACAAATCACTGCCTTCCTTCACACCCTACGTGTCCGCATCGCTCCTTCCACACATCGCGCTCGTCCTCCTCGTCTCTACGTTCGCCCTTACATTCTATTTTTCAACGTCTGTTCACCCGTATTCGCTCGCTCCCGGTGTTCTTGGGACTCATCTATTTTTCTCACAGCCTTCCAAAAGACAGTGTCCCAATCCGGGAAGCTGCCGTCGCGTCACTCGCGAGCATCCTCGGCGGTTTTGGCGTGGTTGCCCTTTTCTGTACTGTAGGGGTAAACGTGTAGAGCACAAGGCTGGGGATTACAGCCGCGGGTGTCTCTGCGCAGCACCTCTTCTTCAGTTGTTGATCCGCCACCCATGTTTGCAAGAGACGCACTGAAACGGACATGTGAGGGGAAGCGATACCCTGGGTAGTGGAGACGTACGGTGTAGAGAATCGTGGATCCTTCGTCTGCACTACGCATCTGTAATAGATGAGCTTTGGTGCTTGGGCACATTATCAGTGGGTGTACCTGTTTCTCCTCGTAGAATGCTTCGAGATGTCCACAAGCGGGACATTTTTCAGTGACCTGAGTACTTTGAACGAGATGTCCTAGATGGATGGACTTGCCGTACCTTGGGCAAGACTTTGCCTTGATGGACCTTTGTTTGGGTCTTGCGTTTTTGTCTCAGCGCGGATGGGAACGCATCTGGGTGAGAGCGAGTGATGATCTCTGTGTTTTCGTAGGCTTCAAGTGTGTCAGTATCAGACGGTTTATATTATCGGATAAGACGTACAAGAGGCGGGTTCTTCATGATGGCATTGTTCACAAGCAACGATCTGCTCGTCGCCGTGTGGCAAAGCGAGGAGGGTTCCACAATTGGGACAAAAGAGCAGAGACCCTGGTATCAACAAATCAGTGATCCGAATGTCAAGTGCGATAGCGAACTTGCCAATCTTATGTGCGAGTGCAGGCATATGCGTTCTGCTGCCACACGCCATGTTGACGACCGTCTTTTGTATTTCACTCTTGCTAAATGATCACGTGAATCGGGTCGATCACCTTCTGTCCGTTTTGGGAACAACACACTTACGCCCACAGAAGACGCCACTGAGAACGTACATGGACTCGATTTTCGTCATTTTACTCACCAGCATGAGCCGATAGTAGTATAAATATGTTGCCTTGCCCGTCTTGTGTTCTCCGTCTGGCACCCACCCCACGATATAGATTTCTCTTCGATTTTCTTGCACTCTCTCCACCAGGCTAATCAAGATAGTATTATAATTTACACACCATCATCCTCTCATCATTCGTTGTCTCTTCTCTCCATTCCTGTTCCGGTTCTCCATGTCCACCCCCTCCATGACCCACCCGTCCTTCTCCTTTCCCCTCTTCATCCAACTCGTCCACCGACTCCGCCGCACGAACGCGCGGTACAACCAAATTGCCCACCAGTGTCGTCGCACACAGCGTCCGACGCACCATGCCAAACGACGTGCCTACCGGGCTGGTCTCCGTATCGACACGTCCAAGGCGTGCACCGCATGCCCTAGCAAGCATCTCTCTGCGGCATCTATCCAGCTCCTCCCCGTCTTAGACAGGACTGCTCTCAGCCCGGTATGGGTGACCGAGGTCGAGGCAGAAGCGGACGAGTACACGAGCATGCCCAGTCCGGGGCCCGCGCTGATAAATTTACCCGACGTCGTCGTGCAGAAACAGCTCGTGACGTTGTGTCACTTGTCATCACCTCGGCCCCAACCCGGGCTCGGGCTCGGACTTGGACTCGGACTCGGGTCCGGCTCGCATTTGAATTTGAATGCGCATGTCGACGACGCGGATTCGCGCAATATGCCGTTCCGGGGGGCAATCCCAGGTGCGCCGCGGTGGCGGTCGATACCGTTGCCAGAGAATTCGGACGAGCGCGGGATGGAGGAGGTGATGACGTTGGCCAAGTCGGTGTGTACGCTAGTGGTGGTATCACGGTCGCGCAGCGTCATCTGAAGCGGAAACTGCGAGACATCGACGAGAATCGGCGTGCCGTATTTTTTTCGACATCCCGGGGTTAGCAAGCCGGATTATGGATGTTTCCTGGGGGGTTGGCGGAGCGACGCTTGAACGTGACCACGGTGGCCTCTGAACTCTTTGCTCGACTTGGTAATTGTACGAACGGATGTTGTATTGTGCCCACTCTTGGACGTTTTGTGTACGCCACGGACAAGTTACCTCTTTGTACATTATCTCTGCAACGTTAGATGACCTTCCTTTGACATTATGCCACTCATGTATTTTTTTTTCGTATCCTTTCAAAGGACAGTATGTATCCCTATCATTCCGAGGCGGTGGTTGCCATTCTCGGTGCTGTCCATTCGCGTAAACGTGCAAAGCGCAAGATGGGCCCACCTGTGTATCACGTCGCGGATGTCTCCTTGCAAGAGATGCATTGAAGAAAAAATGTGTAATATGGGAACGTCAGAAACGTACGACGTAGAGAATCGTGGCACGCACGCCTGCGCTGTGCATTCGTGCGACTCGGAGGTGAACGAACACGCTACTCCGATGGATGTGTGACGTACCTTGGGCAATCTAGGTCTTGCAGTCTCGTCTTTGAGCAGAAGAGAATGCGCGACTGGGCAGTGTGAGCGGGTAATGACTCGGTTCTCCGTGTCCTCATGGGCTGAGATTACATACAGTTTCGGGACGTTCTCTCAAGAGACACGAACATCACTCTATGGACAGGACATCTGATAACAAGCCTCAATAGCTACCTTCCTTTCGCATTCAACCGCATTGTGCCGTTCTGTTACATAGCAAGGCACGAGCGGTGTGACAGACGGCCGAAGACATCCTCGTCATCTCCACCACCTCGCATTCTCTTGGGTTCCGAAGCATCTCGTCCGTTCTTTCCTCACCGCAGATCCCTAAGCGACAGAGGGAGCCTTCGATTCATCGCTGGGAAAACAGCAGGTGACCGTGCGAGCATAGGTGATGGACTCTGCGTGAAATGTCTCTATTTCTGCAAGGAAGAGCGACGCGGACAAAATAAGAGGGCAGGCGAACCACCCTTTCCATTGCTCTGCTACATTTTGTCGCTGATGACCACATCGGTCGTACGCTAAAGAAGCTTGCCTTTTCATCGAATGGTAAGTACATCGTGACCGGCGATGGCTATGGGGTTCAAGTGTGGCGGGTGAAAGACGGCAAACAAGTGGCAAGAATGGCAACAGCGACGAGTGTCTACAGTCTCGCAGTCTCGAAGGATGGTAGATGGATTGCAGCGGTGTTCTCGTTGGGCGCGTTGATTGTCTGGGACGCAAAGACATACGGAAAAGTGTTCTCGCTCGAGGACGTCAACGGACTCGATTTCTCTCCCTACTCGACTCGATTCGCCACAACATCACGGAACTGTACGGCCACCATTTGGGACATCCAATCTCGCAGACGAGTCGTCGGTCCACTTCGCAATGACAGTAGGGTGCACACAGTGAAATACTCACCGCAAGGTGATCGAATCGCGACAGTCACTTTTCACTCCGTTCGAGTCTACGACAGCAACAACGGCCGCTTCCTCCTAGACATCCCAGTAGCGGCAACCCGGTGGTTTGACAACACTGGTCTCCTCTGGTCAAATGATCAACTCTTTATCATATCCGACAGTAGAATCAAGCAAGTTGAATCTCCCACCGGGTCAATAGTCTCGGAATGGTCTGTTCCCTATGCAAGCAACTTGTGCACTGTCCTGCCGCAACATCGGGAGTTCATAGCATGCTCTACAAAGCGTATCGTCACGTTTTGGGCCACATCAACACACACAGAGCTCGGTCTCATAAAGTATACTCAAGACATATGTTCAATCGCAGTCTCGCTAGATGACCGGTTTTTCGCAATTGGTAGAGCGGACGGCAAGGTCACGATCAATCATCTGCCCCACATCATTGTAAGTATAATGTATTGTTCGGTCACAGTGTATCTGAAATAACGTTACGGCCAATTCGCCCCTGCTTCAATCATATTTCTATATAGGATTCAATCCCGTTGCCTCGTCTACACCTTGCATTCCAGATGTCTGTCAAACTTTGATGATATCGACATCACAATTCGACAGCGTCATTGTGAAGCCCTGTATGTAGCAGATCGCACGACGGATGCAAGCAGAACTCTTCTCAACATCGTAAACACCTATGGAAAAAAAGTGTATATGAGTAAGCCCCTCACTAACTGGATTTCTGGTTGGTCTGGTCTTCCTGTTTGTTACCATGTATTCGACTGATTTCCGCAGATTTCACTCAACGATGTCTGGTTATTCCCGACTCGGAAAGTGACGACGACGTAGCCCCGAAGGCAACCCCATCCGATGACGTGCTGACGCTTCATGCGACTCCCGTAACTCCCTCTCCGCTTCTGAAAGAGTGGGCGAAAGCAACGATAATGAAGGGCCCGTGGACAAACGCATTGATTGCCGCTGTTGGTGTGAGTACCCTTTGTACTGATATGCCTCGTGGGCCAAACATTTTGTTGTTTCGCAGTTTACTGCCCCGAGGTCCATAATCTATCGTGCTATCTGCGAACGTCTTGAGACGATCGATCGCTTATTGGATGCTAGCCAGTGTTTCCATCAAATGGTGAGCGAATTGGTGGGGGAAACAGGCATGCATGATGAGCTGGCAAATTGGGTTCTTGGTGAGGAGTTGCACCCACCGTGTCAGCGCGATCGGTCTACATGACGGCCCCGTCGTTCATCAGATTTCAAACGTCGTTGCTGCGGTACACTGGAAAACATTGGAGATGTAGCAGCAGGCGCACAGCAACATGACGTAGCTATCATCCACTATTCAGCTGTGTTGTCTCTCAGTCCAAACTACCAACTTTCCACCAAACGGAGAAAGTCGCGCATGGCCGTGGGCTTATGGGAGGATGCTTTGGATGACGCAAACCAGGTATGTTATTTTCATCTGGCGTCCATGCATCTTTCTCGACGCAGGACCGTCATCAGGTGATCGCGTCCGAGCCGTCGTCTCCATGGAGATACGAAAAGGTGTTGACTAAGGAGGCAGAGACAAGATTGATAGATGGTTCGTTGACAGATGCCCTGCTTGCTGTTGTTGACGTGGGTACCTTTTTTGTACTGACATGCCTCGGTCCTCGTGAGCTAACACTGTTGGTTTGGAGTTTACGGCCCAGAGATTCATGATCTATCCTGGTATCTTTGAATATATCCAAACGATCGAGTGCATATTAGATGCTAGTCAGTGTCTCCACCAAATGTCGAACCAATTGGCAAGGAAAACAGGCAAGCACGACAAGCACGAAAAATGGGTTCCCGGTGAGGAGTTGCGCATGCCATGCAGGTGACGTTTATGTGACTGTTCGCTCGTAGACTTTAAGCTGCATTGCTACGAAAGGCTTGAGCACTTTGGAGATGCAGCTGTGGACGCACAACGACATGATGAAGCCATTGTTCAGTATTCAGCTGCAATCTACCTCAACCCACATCAAGGCCTTTTCATCAAACGAAGCAAGGCACGGATGGCCAAGGGGTTGTGGGAGGATGCACTAAATGATGCAAATGAGGTGCGTCCCGTTGTCTCGCGCAAGTCCCTTCATGTCGATGTGGAACAATCAGGCAATTGCACTTGATGAATCATCACCGTGGGGCTACGAGACGCTGCGTGCGGTTTTACATGGGTCAAATCGTTATGTCGATGCTATGGACACGTTCGAGATAATGCTCTCTAAGATTGCCCAGTCCCTTGACCCAAGGATTCGTGGTGAGTTATACCTTCCATATGATATTCAAGATGATTTTTGACGTCATTTGATAGAGCGTCGTGGCCAGTATATCAGCACACGAGCGGTGATTCGTAGGATTGTTCAACGCACTATAGGTCATTTGCCACACGTACTCATTGATACATTCACCGGTCGCCTCCACAACAAAGCTGAGCAAGCAGCTGCATTCGAATCCCTGCCACTCTTCAACGAACTTTTATCATTGATGACGTCACGCATCGACCGTGACCGCATCAAGCGAGAAGTGAGACAACACTTCCGATACGTGATGCTATCGCACAAGTGGGAAGACAACGAACCGTTGTTCCAGCGGGTCGTACACATGGCGGTGTATGACCTGGGCAAATCTCCGACTCACGACAAACTGCAAGGGTTCTGCAAAATTGTTCGGGATGCCGGATTCAATTGGGCGTGGAGCGATACCTGCTGTATTGATAAGCAGGATCATTTCGTGCACCAGGAGGCATTGGTGGCCATGTTCAAATGGTATCGTGGCTCGGCCATGACGGTTGTCTTTCTCCGAGGTGTTCGCTCTCCAGCAAAGCTTGGCGATCTGATGGGGAGTATTTGGAACACTCGTGCCTGGACATTTCAGGAATACGTTGCCGCCAAGGTTATCCGCTTCTACACGGAAGATTGGACATCATATCTGGATCTGGAAATACCGAACCACAAAGAGTCGCCGGAAATCATCTCAGAGATGGAGCAAGCCACCGGGGTGTCGGCACAGCAACTGATGGCACTCCGTCCGGGATTGAGCGGTATTCGGGAGAAATTAAGTCTGGCTTCGATGAGGGTGACGGCACTGGTAGAAGATGCTGCATACTCGTTGCTTGGCATCTTCTCGGTTACTGGCATCCCGGCAATATATGGTGAAGGGGAGAGTGCCTAGGACGTCTCTTGGCTTACATTCTCCCCGGTTCTGGAGATGTGAGTATCCTTGCATGGACTGGGCAATCGAGCAGCTACAATAGTTGCCTGCCTGCTCGTATCACGGTATACAACCAACGAGCAACATCACACCTCCCGCTGCCCATCGCGGATGCTGAGATGGAAACTACTGTCACCACGTTGCGCACTTCCGGACTCGATCTTGACTCGGCCCTGCAGTTATACGACCGCCTTAACGAGCTTTCTGCACCTTGGTTCGCAGGGAGTCGAATGAAACTTCCATGCATTGCGTTTAAACTTCCATCTCTTTCACGCAGCCGAACAACTTCAGATCGTGTTTATCGCGTGGAAACGCCCGCGTTCGGGATGGTGGAGATCAAGACCAGACAGGATCTATCTCGGCTAAAGTCTCTGTATCTCGTTCACCCGTGGTTAGATACGCTCCTTGACCGCGAAGATATGCAGAGTGGCGCGTTCGTGGAGGAGGAGGAGGAGCCATTCTCACCAAACGTAGATGATGAAGACATCTCTGAGGAGGAATCTGAAGAAGATGGTGGTGATGATGATGATGTCGCGGAGCCATCTTGGCCGGACGCAGACGAAGATGACATGTCTGACGAAGAAATGGATGAAGGTTCCTCGCTGGTTCCAGAGCCCGAATCGCCACTGTCATCGCGCGCTGTTGCTGTGGATCCGGTACCCATGGACAAGGAAACGCGCGCGCTACGGCTCGTTGCCCGTCTTGGACAGCCATTCGGTGCGCTTTTGTTCACAACGACGTCGACGCGTCAACGGGCGGTGGTGTGCAAGCGCCTCGCAGCCGATAGCCTGATTACTGTGCACATGCGGGAGGACGTCCCTTTGATGGATCTTTACGAGCACGTACGCATCCTAGATGTGTTGTAGCATTTCAGGCATACTTGACCATGTCGCTTTTGAAGTTGGCCGCATCAATGCAATTTTTTTTTCTTTCGGAATGTGCTATTCAAGTTCGGTCTGACACTACACCACCCGGCGTAGGCATGATCGGCTCAGAGGGGTCGTGTCACAAGTCAGAGTTGATAGGCTTTTGGGTTTTCTTGGATGCCACTGGCCCATGTACACGGTGTACGAGCGGCTCGAACCGTTACACACTGCATGGTTCGAAAAATGTGGCCTTGTGATTCGGCAACGCGATACTAGATACTAGTAGATGCTGGATAGGCAGACTCTGCCCTGCTCATACGTAGCAAGTAAAAAAAAAAAAAGAGGGTTGCGCCAGAGAGGCTGCAGGTACCGAGAGACTGCTAGTAGAACCGTGCAATGAAACCGAGGCAAATGAACCGAGCAAAGAAAAAAAGGGAAAACCACCGATCCCGGACTGAAAAACGAGTCAAACTGGTCGCGAAGAAATGGACAGGGAGAAAAAAAAGACCAGATGACGTTCCGAGTGCTTGACCTGGACGCCGCGAAGAAAAAAAGGACCGTCCGAGACCATCTCCTGAGCTCGACCCCGCACCGAACCTGAACCTGAACCTGAGTTCCATCGAAGCCGCTCACCGCCCATCACGAGCCCCACCCACGGATAACCACAGACACTGAGTGTCACTCGCCTCCAACCATACCACGTCGATATGATGATTCGCCATGACCCAAGCCAAACCATTGCCCCGAGCCCAGGTCCTCTCCGTGCGACGAACATCAACTGCCGACCTTGTCCCAACCTATCTTCAACCATCCACACCGCAATACCGTCCAACTCGACCACGTCCCGCAGGATTGGAGAATCGATCGGGTCTAGTTCCGACCTCGAGAACGGACCAGCGTTGATCCCTTGCCACCGACCCTGCCGAGTCTTCAAGTATGGCATACTGTCAACCTCGTCCAAACGCCTCTCAACCGTTGTCGTTCGGACGCGCGTAAACATTTCGAGTCTCCGTCGTCGTCACAGAGTACACTATGTTCGTAGCCACAAGATGGACAGGCACCAGATCGGTCAAACCAGGCCCAAACGAGGACACCAATTCACCGCCACCACTTGTAACCTATCTCCGCGCCCTAAGTGGGCGTGCTGGAGAAGGTATGGGGAAGGAAGGGGGTGTTGTCATGAAGTAAAGAGAGGTGGAAGTAGTTGCAGAGTGGATGTTCGCGTTGCTGGCGGCTTCTGCTGGATCTGGGTAGTACTGTGGTGTCTGAAAGGGGCGACGAGGTCGTTGGAATGAAGAGGATCGATGCTTGGCTTTGTTCGGAAGTATGCATGAGTCTGGTGTCGACGTTGTCAAAGGTCGAAGGTTGATATCTGGGGTGCTGGAGAGGACATGGCACTCGGAAACTCGATAGGATGGAGGGATGTCGTCAGGGAACATAGTGAGTCTTTGGGGTCATAATCGTTCAAACGTTCAGGTCGAAGAGATGCGGGTTTCGAATACGGTCAGAAAACCTAATTGGGTGTAGGATCGGCATCGCACGACTTGTCAAGGGAACATGGGCATGGTCTTCGAAGCTAAGAAAGGTGGAAGAGTGACTCGTAGCATTGATAGATGGGAGGATCATACCATCAGGTGTCCAAGGTCAGCAGTAGGCAAGAGAATTTTCGGTGAGAGAAGCACCAGCTAAGTACAAGGGGCTGAATCGACGTGGCGAAAGTTGGTGGTTGTGGATGTTGTCGAACGGTGGTCGATGGAGCATTGTAGAGGGCTTGCGTACGGAACTCGGTACTAGTAGTTGACTAAACAGGTTTCCGACTCTCCGAAAGGCGCAGGACAGTCGCCTCATGAACGTTGGCTGAGTACAGGACTTGATGATCGAGGGAGATGTAAGCAGCAAATGGAAGCAGAAAGAAATCCACGAACAAAAGAGGAAGAAGGCGGAAAGTGAAATGGATGAAGAAGAAACTGTACCCCCCCCCACTTACTACCCCCGCTCCATGCGTCTCGATGCCTCAAACTTGACCGAGGCTGTCTGAAATGGACATCTTGGGCTTCGTGACAATCGCTATCGCAGCGAGGGACCCAAGGTGATCCAGGTGGGGATCGACCATCCCACCACCCGCCACCTTTCTCCGCACTGAGCATCTCGACTTCCATCTGCGTTATCGGGTGCTTCGACACCTTCGCATCCTTGTCAAGCGGAGGAAAGAATGGCTCCCAAACCCGTGACACGTCAGTACCCACAGTAGCAGACTGCGATGAACGTCGCGAAGGCAAAAAGAAGGTCCGGGCAATCTCAATAGCATGACCGAGTGTCATTTGCGTCTCTTTGCCACTCTCCGAGACCTTGGTGGGTGACGATGCCTGGCTTCTGTCCATTACCTTTGCGAGTGTGGCCATCGAGGAAGTGGTGCCGTTCCCCGGTGGCGAGATGGTTGTCG
>JBBPNO010000923.1:0-12606 GCA_038090915.1 Boletus eberwhitei
CAGGCTCAATCAGCGTTACTCTAGATGGCTTACATATCACGATGCAATGACGAGTAAAGCACTCGGCGAAACGCTTGTATTATACGCTCGTCCGGCGTCAGAAATAAGGATAACGTTGCTCTTGGGCATAGTGCACTAGCCCCCGTCATCAGCTGAGGTCTAGCTGTTCGTACGTTGGTTCTACGCTAGTGAACCCAGGTTCGTGTGATTACCTGTGATGTCACACATAGTACGATATCGAGAGTCATCACGCTTCTCTCTCGAGTGTACCCCCCGACGTCACGAGGAAAAGGATTATTAGTTTTTGTTTAAGGAAGTCCCAGGTCGCCGCAGTCACCAGGACAGATCTGAGCCCTCTGCGGTCGGCAGGATCAAGACGTAGGAACCCCAGAACGAGCTTGGAAGATAGTTCGTAGTAAGGTTCTAAAAGAAGACCATCAAGAAACGTTTTTTATGCCAGCAAGAAAAAAGTATCAACTCCGCGTAGACCGAGTTCATACCTATCACTACCCCTTCGCAGTCGCCACTTGTCGTCTGCATTACTTCACCTGTTACCTCCGCCCCTACTTTACCCTCAAACCCATTATAAAATATGTCAGTGGATCTGGACAACCTCGTTCAAAGGCTCGCCGCACTAAATGTAGACAAGGAAAAGACTTCGGTCACAAAGAAGATCGCCGACCCAGGTAACTGGAATGGCGACAGAACCACCTATCGCGCATGGTGGATAAAATTGTGCCTCTGGACCGAAGCCCAGACATGGAGCTCGGACAAGTTGAGATGCATAGCAGTGCTGTCGCGTCTCGAAGGAAAGGCTGAAGGGTTTGCCCAAATAACCCTTGAACAATATTACAATGAGGAAGACGAAGACGAGCTTGACGCAAGGGGAACAAGGACCGGAAAGAAAGGAGACTCCGCTTGGCCTTCATGGCAAAAAATACAGCGAGAGATCAGAGAATACTTCCGGATTGACGTGCTGGCACACGAATCCCTCAAAAAACTCGAAGGCCTTCATCAAAACGGCCACCAATAGATCTGTTCGTGCAGAAGTTCGAACTTTTGCGAAAGGAAGCAAACATAGATGATTACCATGCAACGACCTTGCTCAAAAAGGCCGTAGATTTTCGAATTTACGAAAGAGCAAGCATGACCCTTTCGGCAATGGGTCAAGACGATTACCACATGGTAAAAGACGAATATCAGAAGGTCGGCCGAATCTTCGAAAGAATGGTGATCGAAAGGGGACCACCATCAACATCTCGTTTCGTTCCCCGAGGGCCCCCGTGCTATCCACAGCAAGCGAACCCTCGCTATCCTCCTCCCCCCGGACCTCCGCGTCCACAATTTACTCCCTATGGCACTCAACCCGGTAGGGGCGCACCCATGGAGATTGGGGCCCAACAAGCCTCAAACCTCCCACAATCTACAACCCCACGTCCTGACAACAGGACTTGCTATCTCTACGGGCTACCCGGCCATATTAAACCGGACTGCCCAAAGAACCCTTATCGCCGCCAACAGCACCCCGCCCAGCAACGCCAATTTGTATGGGATTACGATTCCGGCACTTACGTGCCAACTGCAGAATACGAGTATGCAGTTCCCCCTCAGGCGCAGGTCGCCCAGCACTACTCGGAGCGACCGCTCCCTACTCCCCCAGCAGCTGCGCCGGCACCGCAAGCAGCACAACGTGCATACATCTCGGAAGAGGCGGAAGCTTTCTACCGGGATAAATTCGAAGCCGAGGCCAGGCACAGGGCCGCCGAGGCTTTAAAAGGACACAGTACTTGAGCGACGAGGGTGTTCGGGTACATGAACAATACATAGATTGTACAGACTTAGACTTTCCAATTTCTGATTTCTCTTCTGTATTACGTAGTCTTGTTCCAAACTCTATAAGAGCGTCTCAATTGAGCATGGCGTCAGAGTCTAAATATAACGTGCTTAATTCTCTTAATAAACAACAAAAAATTTCTTCTATTTATAAACCCCTCGAGGTCACTATGCATCGCACAACGACGTTGTCATTCGGCAGAGAGTTCTCGCTTGAGACCGTCATACGTTGCCAGCAGAACGGCCAGTGGCTCTGCTACAAGTTCAAATCTCTCTTGGACTCAGGAGCATCCCACACTTTTATTGATTCGGACTATGTACAACGTCATGGTATTCCTTATTTCGAATTGCAAAACCCAATCACTGTACATAACGTGGATGGCTCTAAAGGAGCTATTGGTCAAGTACGACATGCGGTAACCCTGATTGTGGAAGTAGCAGGACATTACGAAACCTTGGACGCTTATATTTCTAAACTGGGAACCCATCGTATGATTATAGGGTATGATTGGCTTTACCGCCATAACCCTAACATCGATTGGACCAACCAGACGATAGACTTTCCACGTTGCACTCAGTATTGTAAAATTATGGGACTCGGACCTACCACAAACTTACGTACTATAGAAGAGGGACTAAAGGAGAAAATACCCGAAACTTACCACGACTTTCTAGATGTCTTCTCCGAACAAGAATCCACTAGAATGCCGTTGAGGAAACCATGGGATCATGCCGTAGATCTCAAAGAAGATTTCATACCCAAGAAAGGACGAGTCATCCCCCTCTCCGACGCCGAAATGGAAGAAGTTCGCACATTCGTGGACAAAGAACTTAAAAAAGGGTATATTAAACCTTCTAAATCTCCACAAACTTCACCTGTATTCTTTATTCCCAAAAAAGATGGCAAAAAACGAATGGTCATCGACTACCAGTATTTAAACGAGGGCACCATCAAGAATTCTTATCCTCTACCCCTGATTCCACAGTTGATCGATCGGCTGAAAAATGCTGATTGATTCACGACCCTTGACTTACGTTGGGGTTATAATAATGTGCGGATAAAGGAAGGAGACGAATGGAAAGGTGCCTTTGTCACACCCATTGGGGCATACGAACCCACAGTTATGTATTTCAGAATGACCAACTCACCTCCGACTTTTCAGCAAATGATGAACGATATATTTAATGACATGTATGCTGTAGTCATTATTTACATTGATGACTGTATGATATTTACATCGGGGAAAACGGACAAAGAACACGAAGAGGTAGTAAAAGAGGTCCTTTGCCGCTTACACGAGAATGACCTTTACGTAAAACCTGAAAAGTGTTTCTTCTCGAAGGACAAAGTAGACTTCCTCGGTATGGTAGTATCTAAAGAGGGGATCGAGATGCAAAAAGGAAAAGTTGCAGGCGTTATGGATTGGCCAGTCCCAACCCAACTCAAACAACTTCAAGGCTTTCTCGGCCTCTGTAATTATTATAGGTGATTCATTGAAGGTTTCGCTAATATCGCACGCCCCCTAAACGATCTTACGAAGAAGGATACGCCGTTTACGTGGGGATCCGATCAACAATTAGCGTTTGATATGCTCAAAAAGAAATTCACGACGGCACCATTACTCGCGTATCCAAATCGAGAACAAGAAGTACGCGTAGAAACAGATGCCTCGGATATTGCCACGGGAGCAGTGCTCTCTACATTATGCAACGATGGTAATTGGAGGCCTGTGGCTTTCATCTCACATTCTTTTGATAGCGCAGAGCGCAATTACCCTATTTATGACAAGGAACTCTTAGCCGTCATTCGAGCATTAGAAGAATGGCGACATTATCTAATTGGTCGTGAAAGGTTTGAAATCTGGACTGACCATAAAAATCTAGAGTATTGGAAGAAACCGCAAACTCTTAGCGGTCGACAAGCGCGCTGGCACGCATTACTTCAAGAATTTAATTATGTTTTTGTTTATAAACCAGGTTCTACAAACGGTCGTGCAGACACGCTATCTCGCCAACCTGATCACGGAGATGCAGTCCCGGATCATAATACAAACATTACGGTTCTTCCATCTTCTGTCTTTATTAATTCCGTCGCTTTATCTTCAGACTTCATGACGGAGTTAGAAAATCTTTCTAAATCTATGAACATCGACACAATTGATGATTTCTTTTTCGATTCTAATATAAATATTTTCAAAAATCCAAAAAACAAAGTTTTTGTCCCTGACACTTTACGTACTCGCCTCATAACTTTATGTCACGACTCGCCTATAGCAGGACATGGCGGTCATTCCAAAACAATACATACTCTCACTCGTTATTTCTCGTGGCCAGGAGTCACAAAGGACATAAAAACGTACATAGACAGCTGCCAAGTGTGCGCCCTCACGAAGGGTAAGCAAAAGGCACCGGCAGGCAAAATCATGCCCCTTCCCGCAGCAAAACATCTATGGGAAGATCTCTCCATAGATTTCATTACGGATTTACCTGAATCTCATTCTTTCACGGCTATCTGCATAATCGTAGATCGATTTTCAAAAGAAGTCGTTTTCATTCCTACTTATGATACATGTTCTTCTTCGGACTTAGCCAAAATCTTCAGAGACAATGTTTGGTGTATTCATGGACTTCTGTCTACTATAGTTTCCGATAGAGGACCCCAATTCGTGTCTGCGTTTACCAAAGAGCTTTGTAAGCTACTAGGTATCACGCAAAAAATATCCACCGCTTATCACCCACAAACGGACGGTCAAACTGAGCGCGTAAACAGAGATTTAGAACAATATCTCCGCGCATACTGTGGAAAAAAGCAACACGAATGGTCCGAATGGCTCAAAATGGCTCAATTCTCCCACAATAATATGGTCACTACAGCCACCGGAGAAATCCCTTTTAACGTCACCAGAAACTATGCTCCTCGCATGGGTTTCGAAGGGAAATTATCTGGCTTCGCAGGAGAAACAAGTCGAGCTCATAAGGAAATAGAAGAGATGTTAAAAGAGACGAGAGAAAAGATGATCAAATCATCAGAAAAGAAGCGGTCAGATGCACCTATCTATTCCATCGGTCAGCAGGTCTGGCTATCAACCGACAAACTCAATCTCCCATACACGGCAAAGAAATTAACACAAAAATGGATTGGACCCTATCGCATCACGCATGTCCTTCCTAATGCCGTCACTCTCAACCTTCCTAAAACCGTCCGCATCCATCCTACGGTTAATATATCTCACGTGAAACCATACAAAGAAACTCTTCCCGGACAACCTGTGGTTCGTCCAGATGCAATAGAGATTGATCAAGAAGGCGAAGAACAATTCGAGATTGAATACATCGCGGCTTCTAGGATGAAGAATCAGAAGTTAGAATATCTAGTACACTGGGCCGGATATAATGAAACAGATCGAACTTGGGAATCTGCTGACATCATCAACACTGCTCCAGAAGCAGTTGCAGAATTCCACAAAAAGAACCCATCCGCGCCTAGAAAACTTCGTGGGCTTACAACTTCCGCATTCCAATCCTTATTTTCTCCGTTCGAAAATTACACTACCACCGAACCAACAACGACTCACCTGGAATTCGAGTCTTAAAGAGGGGATAGTGTTATAATATGAATATTTTCAAACTTTTTACGCCTTACTCTTCACTTATAAAATCACATGACCACAATACGTGATCGTGAGAACTATTACATAATCAATCACGTGACAAGTCTAGAACCTAATCACATGACCTACCTCATGTTATTAATCTCCATTCATTCTCACACTTCATCAATTCCCACATTTATTTCTGTCTTCTCACTCTCACGAATGCTTCTTACATATATACACTTATAGTAATTAGTCACACACACAGCTTGGTCTGTGCGCATTCCTGTAACATATAAAAGCTAGACACTTTGACGACTGGTACCCCAGTCGAATCCACTTTGTTCACCAGCTATAGTCATTGCTTCGGCCTCTGGTCGTCGTAGGCTGCTTTTGAACGGACGAGACCCACCACCTCATCATCACCTTGAGCCAGTAGCCGTGTACACTGCGAGATAGATCCGAGCCTTGTGGAGATCATCATTGAGGACATTGGTTTCATAACACAGAGCGCATTCGCAATGAGCTTGGGATCGATGTGGAGGTGTTCAACTGCCTCATATTGACACTCAGAAGCTACGGCCATAGCAACTCAAGGTCCGTATCACTAGAAGAACAACTTTCTATCTTTCTCTACACATGTGTCACAGGTCTTCCTGTGAGGCACGTTGGGGAGCGATTTCAGCGATCAAACGATACGATATCACGGTATGTCATACTACAATGCATAGTGGTCGTGCTCAACTGATTTTCTATAGTTACTTCCAAAAAATGGTCACTATATTTTCCTCACCACCATTCTACACAATGTATCTCACTCCTCTTGATGATGCCAATACAATCTCACGAAAGATATGGTCCAATCCAAAGTTTTGGCCATATTTCAAAGACGCCATAGGTGCTATTGACGGCACTCACATCCTAGTGGTCCCTCCCGGTCGTGCAGCTGCAGCCTTTCGAAATTGCAAGGGATTTGTCTTGCAAAACTGTCTTTTCATTTGTGATTTCGACCTTTTTTTCAAGTATGCACTCATGGGATGGGAAGGATCTGCTTCGGACTCTAGGATTTACGACAACGCACTCTCACGTGATCTCAACATTCCCGAGAACAAGTATCTACTCACTGATCTTGGCTATCCCTCCAGGCCAACATTACTTGTTCCATATCATGGTACGCGCTACCATTTGGCTGAATGGGGCTGGGCGAATGTACGGTAGGCATGTTTTTTTTTTCCTCAACTTGTACTGATGTCTTTAGCCCGGAAACCAAGGAAGAACTGTTCAACTTGCGTCACGCTTTGCTCCGAAATGCTATTGAGTGCATCTTCAGCATCTTGAAAAATCGCTTTCGAATTCTTTTTCTTGGACCCAAATACCCCATCGGTATCCAAGTGCGCATCCCTGCAGCCTTAGCTGCCATCTACAACTTTATCCACCTTCATGAATCTGATTTGGATGATGCCGACGAAACCAACTCGGATACTAGTGATGACAGCATGGGAGAAAATCCTGAGTATGACATTGATGAGGGTGGTGGAGAATTGCGCGATAGGATTGCAACTGACATGTGGGCAGATTATCTTACTTTCCGACACTCTGACTCTGAGTCAGACGACTCAAATATGATTGACTTGGACGATTACTCGGACGACAATCACATATAGTATAGCTACAACAATACCATACATGTTGAAATGATATAGCATAGTAGGGGGCAGGAAGAGGAAATGAACGCTACAAGAGATAACCACTACATATACTCCAAGTTGAAGGAAAATTCGTCCTCAGACAAAGCAGAAGTATCAAACGTGTTGTAAAATGAGGCGGATGATGACATGTTGAATTGGTTGGAAAATGAGAAATCTGTGGATGGCAACATGGTAGATTGGTCGGGAAACGAGGTGGACTTAGATGGTGATGCGATAGGAGCTGACTGCACTGTGGCGGCAGATGACTCAGATACTCCAGCTGGCTGCACGACAACAATTGAATCGCTGTACATCTTCTTGCTCCATTCTGCAACAAACACCTCCCGGATTTCAGGAGCATCAGCTAGCTCGATGTATGACAGAGCAAGTGATTTATCGGAAAGGAATGCTGATGCGAGTTTTCTCCGAATGGCGATGGTAAGATGGTTGTCGGTTTTGACCATCGATGTTGCAAGATGCCTAGCATCCTGCACGTCAGAAACCTGAGGCCCAGGGGGCATGGACTGTTCAACCTGACTCGGGGGTGTGGCAATTGATGGGGCTATGCACTCTAGGCCACGATTGAAATTGTCACCAACACATAAGATAGCGCCTGCCATGCCATGAATGGCGAGTGAAGTCGACAGATTGGAGTTGGCTTGTGCAGCCTTTGCTGACCGCCTACTACCAGCAGCCTTTGAGGATATGGAGGATGACTGAGTGGACATTGCTGGAGTTCGCCCCCTAGATTTTGCCTTTTTAATCCCAGACGAGGCAACGAGGCTGGCGCAAGACGAGGTGTGAATACGGGGAAAGACGTGGGACGGATTGCGCAACTCGGATGGAGTCTGATTACTGGTATCATCTGCCGAGCTGGAACTCTGGTGCGAGGACATAATGGTGAGAGGTGCAGGGACACTCGGCAAGAATGGATGAAGGGTGGGGGATGAGGAGATCCCCTGATTGTAAAGTGACCTCACATTGTCAAAAGCGGCAGGAGAGACCTGACTGTACATTGAGATTGCGCTGTTGAGCGCAGAGGATTGAATGAAGGGATTGGGTGAGCCAAGGTCATGCCCAAGCTGTAGCAAAGACCCCGTGTTGATGTCGGATGGAAACTCAAAGTTATTTGTCGGCATTCCATGGGATTCATATTCCAGAGCATTGTCATCCAAGTCATCTGAGACCTGGTCAATACACATGGCTTCCATTGGCGCAAGGGAATAGGCACCAGTAGCGATGGTACCGCTGGGACAAAGCCTTGCCATTTTCTCGAGGAATGGCCATCCTCTATTACGAAAGAGTGCGAGGTCTTTGGACTACGAGACAGCATTATTAGTACCACATACCAGAAAATATAATAATATGTACTACTCACATCATTTCTAGTCATGTACGAATTCCACTGGTCAATTTCAGCAGTGGTGTTTACATTTGCTCCAAGTTCCTGATCGAAGGTGTTGGTACCAGAACTACTACGGTACGTCTCTATCGCTCTGAAGGTTTGTTTGAGCTGTCAATATTGTTTGTAAGCAGTACAAAATGAAGGGAAAAAAGAAACTGTACCGTCTGAAATTTGGAAGATACCATAGAACCAGTTTTATCTGCACTCAGAGACTTTGCAACTTCGGCATATACAGGCTGAGGAAACGAGGTGGACTGTCCAATCTTTGAATTTTGTGCGATCAACAGATCAAGCATCAAGTGCATCTCCTCGAGCAACCAGTAAGTGCGAGACTTCTTCGGGGCCTGCATGTTCAAGAGCTGGAATGCCTTGATACCACAGAGTAGAACGAAAGCGTTGATGCCAATAATGACACGGTGGATGTGAGTGGGAGATTTGGGTATAGGGTGTTGTTGGAGGGGAGACATAGTACGTATTGCAATGGGTCAACATTGAGGTGCCCCAAACACTAGCCTCGATTGATTCAATGTAAATTTCAGACCCAGTATGGCAGAGATCATTCCGAGGTCTGCATCAAGCTGGCACTCTAGCCGATATAGCGGCTGTGCTGTTCACCCGGCTAGCTCTCTAGCGACACCGGCAACAATACTTTGAGGATACCGAACTGGCTCCTAAGTAAGTGTTGAAACAGCTGCTGAGTGTACTCAGTCGAGAAACTCTCATTGTAACCAAGCAACGAGGGCGGTCTGCATCTGCACACCATAAGCGCTCAACGAGTGCTCAATGAGCAGATTGATTTGGTTTAGGTCAGGTCTGGATTACGCACCTGCCTTATATGGCTTCATGGCATAGGTAACTGCGGTGACCTCTGATTTTTTCCAATGCCGCTGATTATCTTTGACCGATTGAGAAACCTGATCATCATATCATATCATGATCAGTAGATCATTCAGTTGTCGCAATCAACGATAATTCGGTTTATCATATCAAACAAACATAGTACACAGTAGCGAAGGTAATCTACAAGTATTCCTCGGAGATTGTGTGGTACCATTCCTTGTCAGAGTAGTTGTTGAGATAGAACTCGTTGTATACCTCCAAGGATATGCTTGCCGTAGCCTCGCGATTGTGTCGATGACCGTAAACTGGGATTAATTCCACAGCATGCATCACAGCAGTGATGGGGATTATACCTGCAGCATGGTGAGACTGACCATTGGGCCCAACAAAATGCTCGCGTCGTAGTTTGTACATCTTCGTCACATCATTGGGACCCTCGACCACCTCGAAGAATTGGACATAGAGGAGGGGGGTTTTCAGAGGAGAGGGGAGAGGATTCTTCTTTGTCTCAGAAAAAGAAAAAACAATGCGGACCTGTGCGACAATAGGCACTGCAAAGCAGGGGCTTGTTGAGCGAGTGGGTTCGACCATAAGAAACTGAAGCTTACCATCCATACGAGGGTTATCGAGAAGAACTGTATCGCCTTTGCCAAAATGGAACTCTGAAGATGGAGGCAGGGCTTGTAAAAGTTGACTAGGCATAACTTTAGGTCCAAATCTTGACAATAGCTGAAGCCGAAACGTATTCCAAACATTCAACTTGTTTTGGGGGGGGGACTGAAAACTGAGACTTGATAGATAACTGCTAAGCGCTGAGCCGAACTCGGGCAGCCGATATGTTGTAGAGACCCATTGCGATGATTTGTTCCGGTTGGTAGGGTTGATGGTGACGTGGGCTGCCACACGCGCATCTTCTGAGACGATACCTTTCAGGAAGTGATTGCGGATAGGGCGGTCGTGTAGAGAGAAAGATGCATGATCTTCAGGAGAAACACGGAAAATCCATGCGAGCGTTGGATCGATGTCGGTCATTTCGTCGAACTCCTCATCAATGATATTGTTAAGTGAGGCACCATGCTCAATGAGTAGAGTCATGAAGTGGAATTGGCGCATCCTTTCTTCCCGATCCAAAAGACGTATGATTTGCTGGGCAAATGTATTCCGCTGGTGGCTCGTGCGCTCAAATGGGTTCTTGCAGTGCGTGATGAGGAGCCGCTCGCTGACATCAGCTGTAAATTGAATGGAGGTGCCAGAGGTACGAATTGAGCGGGAAAAGTTGTGAAGAAGCTCGAGTTTGGGGATGTCAAAATGGTTGATGGGGCCCGACGTACCACGACGAAAGTTGCCGTCGGTGACCGCTTGCTTGTAATGATGAAATTCTGCCAGCAATTCAACCAGGGACGTGATAGATGAATCAGTAAATGACGGGGCTTGAGCTTTGTATATGAAATCGACCATAGCACGAACAGCATGGACAAAATCTTGGGGGGCTGGTCCAGCGATGGTCGCAACGATCGTCCGTTGCAAGTCCCGGTGCTCCCGGCCAGTCATCTGTTTGACGTGCGAGACTCCATTTGAAAAATGCCGTGTACCAACCCGTTTGTGTTGACTCTTGAACCGAGAGTCTAATTCATCTGCGCCCAGTGCCTCTTTACACCATTTGAGGACGTGGTCGAAAAAGAACTTGTGTAGAGTGTGGAGGACCTCAGGAGTGAGAAATGTCGCAGGATTAGCAAAGCGCCAGTCCCTCCAAAAAGGAAGGTGCACACCATTGAGGAAGAGCTCTTTTGCAGCCTCAAGGAACTCCCGGACCTTCCACGGATTGATACGCTGGGCGAGGCGATGGATTTGTTGAAGCGTATGCAGCCCGTCGCGAAGGGGATGAGGGGTAGCATTGGAAAAATTAGGTTTGGTGGCGAGGGTTACAGGTGACGCATTTTGTGAGACGCACGCAATCATTAGCTGTTCTGGTAGATCGGCTACATACCCCACAAGGGGTGTGAAGCAGTAGCGTTGGAACCCAGCAGGATCAACCATGTAAGCACCCCGAGCAGCTACATTTTTCAAGGAGCCGCACACAATGTCCATGCAGCGATGCCAGAGTCTCGCTTGGAGGACCGTTGTGTAGTCGCTGTGCGCAATGAATTGGGCAATAGGCATGTATGCAATGCAAGACCACGCATGAGCAGTTGCTTTCATGCGCAGGTTGGAGCGAATATTCCCGATCGTAAGGAATAAGGGATGCATCTCGAGGTTTCCGGTCTGTCTTGAAACAGGTGTTTTGTCAGAGGCAAGTATGATAGGAACGATTGTGGCCCCGACAGGAAGTTCCCCCTGATGATATGATGAGCCTGGAGGGAGAAAAAATGATCAAAAGTTGACTTACTTGTATCCTAGCTGCCTCTCGCGATGACATCCATTCCTCATATTCACGATCATTTGGTCCGGTGTAAACTTCATGGGGGTCATAACACATATCATGCTAAAAGATTGGGTTGCCAAAAACCATTTGCATCACGTCAAAGCCATCCCTCCAGAGTAGGTATACTGAGTGAACGGTGAGGTATTCGTCCATCTCGATCTTGGTACAGCGCCAGCATGGACCTTGGGGTAACATATCCATCCACGAGAAGAGTTCATCGGCGGACTTGAAAGCTGGTTTGCTCTTCGTCTTAAACTGTATTTCATTGAGACTAACAGTCAAATAGAGAGTAGTCACTTACCCAAGCCAGCTTCAAGAACCAGATGATCTGCCCTCGATTAAGATTTTCACACAAGAATTTGCCCAATTCCCATTCATCCCTGTCAGCGAAGGGGTAATAAACACTCTTCAGGCGAGCTTTTCCAATTTCTTGATCTCTTTGAATAGATTCCGCAGATAGACGCTCAAGAGTGTTCAGAGCCTTGCCGTAGATATAGCCTGAATTTGGATGATATCGGCCATGACGGGGCGTGGGTTGCTGAGAAGATAACCCCGGGGCAGCTGGAGCCTGAGGTAGGGTTTCATTTGAAGCATGGTTGTCATTGAGGTGAGACCAAATGGAGTCAACCGAAGGTAACGGTTGCGAGCAGAGTGGACAGACAAATCTGCGGGAGGTGAGTGAAAACTGGGCTTAACTCTACTGGGAACTGCCCACTCTTCATAGAACTCCAGAGGACGTATGTCTCCGTCAAACTCCGGAGGATGTGTGTCGAATGACTCCAACATCGATGCCTGGCCTGCTCAGTCACTGGTCGGGCTGTTACG
>JBBPNO010000924.1:0-12547 GCA_038090915.1 Boletus eberwhitei
GGGGGTTCAAAAATGCAGAATACATATTATCCAGTGCTCTAAATATGCATAGGTCACTCTCTGTGCATGCTCACAATATATTGAATGCTGATTGAGAGCTCCTCAGACCGGTCTGCATATTGATACTTCCACTGGAGAAGGGGAAGGGGGAAGTTCAAATTTGCGGAATACAAATTAGCTGGTATACTCCAGGAATATATTTTGTATGCTCTTAACATGTGTACAGGGTTATGGGAATCAATTCAGAGCACCTCAGACCGTTCTGTGAATTGATATGTCCATATGAAGGAGGGATGACTGGTCTGGGATGCTCCCAGTTGGTTCTCCCCACCTTGTACACATGTTTGGAGCATACTACATGCATGTTTGGAGTACTGGCTGATTTATATTCTACATTTTTTAACTCCCCTTCCCTCCTTCTTGTGAGAACATCAATTCATAGACTGGTCTGGTGTGATCTCAGTTGGTTCTCCCCACCTTATAAACATAGTCAGAATATTGTCTATGTATATCTGGAATACTGGCTAATTTTTATTTTGCATCTTTGAACTTCCCCTCCCCTCTTTTATGTGAAAGTATTAATTGACAGACCAATCTGGGGTGCTCTCAACTGGTTCTCCCCACCTTGTACACATGCTAAGAACATACTACCCCATCTCCTTCACACCTCTGCCATTCTTCAAGCCACCCCAGAATTAATGTAGACCACTCTTGACCAGTCTGTGAGTTGATATTTCCATATGGAGAATGAGGGGGGAGTTACAGAAATGCAGAATTGAAATTATCCACTGCTCCAGGGATGTATGTAGTATTCTTTTGGAATGGTTATAAGTGATGGGGAACTTATTCAAATGTGGACGGAATAAAAGGGGAGGAACTTGACAAATGTAAAATAGAAATTAGCTAGTGTTTCAAGCATGCAGTACAGGACAACAAGAGCCAAATAAGAGCACCCTTGACCAGTCTGTGAGTTGACATTTCCATATGGAGGAGGGGGAGGGGGTTCAACAACATGAAATAAAAATTAGTCAGTCCTTCAAACATGCATATAGTATACTCCCGGCATGTGTACAAGGTGGGAAAAACTAAAGGAGAGCACCACAGCCCACTTTGTGAATTTATATATTCAGATGGAAGAGAGAGGGAGGAAACTGTGGAATAAAAATTACCTAGTGCTCCAAACATGCGAATAGTATGTTCCTAGCATGTTACAGGGTGATAAGAATCAACTGAGAGCTGCCCAGACCAGTCTGGACATTGATATTTCCACATGGAGGTGGGGGAGGGGGAAGTTCAAAAATGTGTAATAGAAATTACCCAGTGCTCCACACATGCATGTAGTATGCTCTGAGTATGTTTACAAGGTAGGGAGAACTGAGTTAGAGCACCCCAGATTAATAAGCACTGCACCATGTCAAATATATGTTTGACTTGGTATAGTCAAGCTGATGTTTGGCACATGTTCTCCATGTGTTCAACTTGTGTATGAGCTATATTTACATCCTTTCTGATTAGTAAAGAGGTGCAGCAAAATGGGTCGAACATAGAATCCTATATTCGACCTATCTGACCCTATGTTCAACACAATGTTTCACACATGCTTTGTACATATCAGGCTTGTGTACAATATCCATATGGCCTGTACTAGCTTCACTACTAGGCATATATTCCCTAGACCCTACCAATACCTCATGTAGCATCAGATATCTTAGATATAACATACCTTTTTGGATAACACTTAATGAATATGGATAACTTGCATAAAGTACCCTAGACTGATCTATGAATACATATATCCAGAGGGAGGGGAAGTGGGAGTGGATCACCAAGTCAGTTCTCATCTTCCATTCTATCTTCATCATCAGTTGTGTTGACCTCCTCCTCACTACAGATATCCATCTCCACATTCCCATTTACATCTCCAGTACCATCCTCCATTGATACATTGTCTTCTTCAGGATCAAACACATCCTCCATTACCTTATTCTCTCCATAAACATCACTCATCAGCACATCTTCATCATCTAGACCAAATAACTCTTGCATGAGTCTATTGCGGTCTACTAGTGGTAGAAGCTTGGAGGTTTCCTGGTCCTCTTGGGAAAGCGCAGCCCTCTTTGCAGGAGGAGGCTTGTGCATTTTCTTCATCTTTATAGACCTTTGTTCCCTGGCTGTCTGCAGCCTGTGCCACTTCAGATAAAGGCTTCTATGCGCAACCAGCTCATCATATCCAGCATATCGGTACATGTCCAAGGTGAACTCCTCTGTAGGCTTGATGGTCCGTGGCCCTGCCCTTCGTTTCACTGGTGCACCTGATTCTGCAAGACCGAGGATTTTGTAGAACTTGGACAGGAATCAGAAGAGGGAACAGCAGGACTTATTAGGGCAAGTTGCTCTATCAAGTCCTGGAAGAACTGGAAGCTTGACAATGGAGTAGGAGGAGGAGTAGATGGTGGAGAATGTGGAAGCTTATTGCAAAGATCATCCACAATGTTGTTGAAATCAGGCACTGCAGAAGAGAAGGACAACACAGGTGAAGATAGGCTTGGGCAAGGATGAGTGCTGCACAAGAGGTCTACCACCTGTCGAAAACATGTTGTTGGGTTATCTTTCAGAATGGGAGAAGTAGACGAGGTGTCCTGGCATAGGTGGTCGACCAGGTCTTTGAAGGCAGGTGCGTATGGAGTATTTGAGCTCATTCTCATGCAGTGAAAGCCTCACAAAAAAAAAAAAAAAAAACCCAGACTTATCAATGTATTTCTACTATCAGCTGCATAGGAGTCTAGTAGTGAGGAATACATTGATCAGTCAGGTCAACCCCAGGATCTCGGAGCGGTACTGCTCGGGCTACTATGAGTCTCAGGGTTACCTCAGCTCATATGTTTGTTATCAACAGAGTGTGTAAACTTGATATCAAAGGTCAGGGTCAATGCTGTAATATGTCAGAGCGCTGCAATACTATTCAGGTCTTTGATTACTTACGTATGGACCAAAAACCAATATATACCAGGACAACAAAGGGAAAAACAAACAGTACGACAGTCTGCCTATATCTTTATTACCATGTCGGTCCTCTATCCTATTCCTAGCAAGGGTGCATTCCAGGCAATGCCAAGCACACCCACCCTACAAGGTTAGTTCTACCAGGTTCGATGGAAGGCAGATGTTTTCATATACTGTACATCATCGGTCCAGTGTCCAATGAAGTAACTGGCCACAAGTATTATCCTATTGTCATCTTAGTATACCCTAACTAAATATGACATGCAGGCATCCATTCCTTCTGAGTTGGTAACAGGTAAGCATGTGGCCTGACACCTCATATGGCTGTTTTTGACCCACTGAACAGTATTGTTGTGTTCTCCATGTCCGATGAGGAATGGCATGCATGCCTCTTGGACATAAGGATGCAAACACTGACAGATGAGGTTAGTGATTTTCCAAATGATCATCATTGATCTCATTTTTGTCATAGCATGGGGAAGTGGTCAATGTTGTCTGGCTACAGGTGCAGTGGTATCATAACAAGGAACATTTGAAAGATCAAACATCAGTGAATGTTATTCAGCATGGCAGGGGTTGACCCTTTGAATCTAGATTTGGTTGTTTTGTGGATGAACAAGAGTTGGTGTTATCTCAGGACATCGACCTGGTCGAGGCTGAATGTCTTGAATGTAGATCAGATCATGTTGTATAGAATCGATCACTGAGCATGAATTAGGAAAGGAGAAAACCATCAAGTTTGACGAAACAGCTCCTTGTGGACCACACATCAGGCCCAATGAGAAATACATGTAATGGTGCATGCATGTCAAACAGGTCAGGAATGTCAGGATGGGTTGGACCAAGAGGCAAAAGGTGGTGTATGAGATACAGGTGTGTCGTCATTGATTTTGGTCATTGCAAGCCAAAGCTAAGACTTGATCCACCTGCCAGGAAGGATTCAGCAGTTGTCCTGGCTGTGAAAAGCCATACAATCCAGACAACGACATGCAATGGTTCTGTCGAGGATGTCAGTCCTGATATCATGTCCAGTGTGCAGACATGCTACCACCTGGACCCTCAGGCATTCCAGTACTAGTGGAGCAGCAGATATGCCTTCTGGGTGGACAATTAGACACTGATTTACAGCTGATTCTTTGAACTCCAATTCAGCATGGCAGCCATCATGGTATTGTTGGCAATGGTAATGCCATCCTAACAGCCTGGGAAATTTTTGAAGGAGCTGGGAAGACATCTCGACAATGGAACAACAACATGGATCTGGATGCATCGCATGTAGGTAGAAAGGATCATGACTACTACTTCTGCACTACCTGTGGTAGCTTTGTGTAGTAGAGTACATAGTTAATTTGCTCAACAGTACAAAGTTGTCCTGGGTTTCTTTGTCCACCTCGATGTTCCGATCTATCAGCCCATGGAAATAATGTCCCATGGTCGTGATGTAAGTGGTGTATGATTTCTAAAAGGTATGTATCAGTGTGGGGAAGATGATGTACAGCATCGCCATTAACATACATCACATGCCAGTGTAGCCTTTCCCTTTGCAACTACATCAGGGCAGGTTTGGATTAACTTTTTGAAGAAAGCCAGTCCATTTACAATCTAAGGTCAAATCAAGGTCAGGTCAATTGATGCCCTGTAGGTGGCACACACCTCTGGATAAAACGTCTTTCCATCTCTCTGACAGAGTGATGAGATGTCCTTAATCCACGAGCGAAATGTTGCAAGGCTGGAATCAGTAGACCGCACATGTGATGTGCTGGATCCAGAAGGAGCCTATGAGGTAATGGATGGGGCATGGCTGGAAGGCTCGGAACGTGATTCGTATTGACTGGGAGTGATTCCAGAGGGGGCCTGTGAGCTAGTAGATAGAGCAGTGTTGGAAGGTTTGGGGCGTGATTTGCCTTTGCTATTGTTAGCTATGGGAAGGGCCCGACTTTTGCTGACATCTGGGAGAGCAGCTACATTCTGTGATTTCTTGGGGCCGATGGTGAGGGTTATGCTTCAGAACACGTGATTGGCATTGCTCTCCATTTTTTGCTCCACCTTGATGACTGTATTTGTGTCTGGTGTATCTAGTGTTTTAGGAGTATTTACAAGTAGCCCCTTTTGTCATAAAGTGGAAAAGACTTACCTATCAAACCTACACCAGCCCTGTTGGATCTCCGTTGTAGTTGCATCCGGGTATGTGCATTAGTAGTAGACTTTGTTCCCCTTAATCCCTGAGGTCGTCCCCTCCAACAAGTGATTGATGGATCCTCTGCATTCGATCAGTCCTCCCAAGTGCATGGGACTTTTGAGTCCCTATCAGTATCATGTCCTGAACTACTGTCGGGAGGTGTTGTTACATCCTCCTTCCCCTTCCCAAGTATGTCCACATCTGATGACATACTGAAGGGAGCCAATTCGCCTTCATCATTTGGCAGGGATGCTTCCCATGCACCAGATGTCAATGTAGGGGATTGAGAGAGATGACCAACAGATGAGGCTCCCGAGGGTGATGGGGGAGCTGATAAAGGTTAGGCTTGGAAATGGTGAGGGGCAATGGGGCGGTATACTCACTGGACCCGGACTCATATGGTGAACAAAACCTGCCTGTCATTCCTTCACAGTCATCTGGATCCTGAAGTGGAACCTGGTGCATGGGATCTACATTGTCACCAGCTTGGGTGATCTGGTCCAGGCCATGTGCATTTTGGGGCATTAGTAAATGATCACCAGCTACTTGCTGAACTGAATGAACAACATATGACAACCATATTACATCCAGAATTCATCCATTACTCACAGGATGATGACGGATCTATGAACAAGCTAGGATTCAATCCAATGAGAGTAGTGTCCTCAGGGGCTTTCGGTGTTACAGAACACTTTTTATGCGGAATATCCACGTCATCATTGCTGTCATTCTGCACCCTTCACTTACACATATTGTCTTGAATGGATCAGGCGTAAATAGACATACATATCAGGAAGGAACAGACATACCGGATGTACCCATGGTCAAGAAAGGGGCAGGAGAATCATTCAACTCTGAGGTACATACTATGGAAGCCATAATTATTAGAATATTTTGGAGAAGGAGATAATAGTAGTGGGTTATACCTTCAAGGGTCACACCATTATCCATGTCCATATCTCCCTCCTTTCCTCGCTCCGGCCCCTCCTGTTCTCTTCCACCCTCCTTCTGTTTTTCTCCACCCTCCTCCTTTCTCTCTCTCTCCCCATTTCCATTCTCCTTGCATTCCTCTTGCCCACAATTCTTGCCACCAGTTTTCTATTCTGCCTCCTTCCTATTGCTGCCACCCCCATCCCTATCCATGTGTTATAATATGAATATTTTCAAAACTTTTATGCTTCATTATTCTTCACTTATAAAAATCACATGACCACAACACGTGATTGTGAGAACTCTTATGTAATCAGTCATGTGACAAAGTCTAGAACCAAATCATGTGACCTAACACATGTTATTAATCTCCGCTTATTTCACACCTTATCTAATTCCCACATTCATTTCTGTCTTCATTCTCTCACAAACGCTTCTATCATATATCTCATTATAGTAAATAGTCACACACACTGCCTGGTCCATGCACCATCCTGTAACATATAAAAGCTAGGTAGTTTGACGACTGGTACCCCAGTTGAATCCACTTGTTCACCAGCTATAGTCATTGCTTCGGCCTCTGGTCGTTATAGGCTGCTTTTGAACGGATGAGACCCCCATACCCTCATCATTACCTTGAGCCAGTAGCCGTGTACACTGTGAGATAACACCGAGCCTTGTGGAGTCTGTTTAGATTCATAACACTTGGATTCGACTATCATACACAACGCTCGGACCCCAGAGCTAAGGGGAGGTTTCTGAAGTCTTCACCACTTGACGGTGATGAGTAAAGCACTCGGTGAAATGCTTGTATTATATGCTTGTCCGGCATTAGAAATAAGGATAACGTTGCTCCTGGGCATAGTGCACTAGCCCCCGTCATCAGCTGAGGTCTAGCTGTTCGTACGTTGGTTCTACGCTAGCGAAGCCAGGTTCGTGTGATCACCTGTGACGTCACACACAGTATGATAGTGGGAATCATCACGGTTCTTTCCCACGTATACAGCCCAACTTTCACGGAAAAGGAATTAGTTTTTATTAAAGGAAGTCCCAGGTCACCGCGGTCACCAGGACAGATCTAAGCCCTCTGCGGTCGGCAGGATCAAGTGTAGGAACCCCAGAACGCATTTGGAAGATAGTGTGTAGTAAGGTTCTGAAAGAACAACAACAAGGAAGCCTGGTATATGCCAGCAAGAATCAAATATCAAGTTCATGTCGATAGAGCTCGCCCGTGGCACCATCCCTTCGCATTCAGTGTCTGCGGTATTCATTACTTCCATTCATACCGCCACCCTCACTTCTTCCTTAAACCCATAATCAAGTATGTCGGTGGATCTGGACGACCTCGTCCAAAGGCTCACCGCCATAAACGTAGACAAGGAAAAGACCTCGGTCACAAAAAAGATCACCGATCCCGGTAACTGGAATGGCGACAGAAGCACCTTCCGCGCATGGTGGATAAAACTGCGGCTGTGGACTGAGGCACAGAACTGGAGCTCAGACAAACTAAGATGCATAGCAGTGCTATCGCGTCTTGAAGGAAAGGCTGAAGGGTTTGCCCAAATAACCCTAGAAAATTATTACAACGACGAATACGAAGATGTTCGTGACGAAAGAGGGATTGTCACCGGAAGAGCAGGAGATTTAGCATGGCCATCATGGCAAAAATTACAAGGAGAAATAAAGTCTTACTTCTGGATTGACGCGCTGGCACATGAATCCCTCACGAAACTCGAAGGTCTTCGTCAAAACGGACACCCGATCGACTTGTTCATGCAGAGATTTGAAATTCTGCGAAAGGAAGCGAACATTGAAGATTACCATGCCACCACCCTGCTCAAAAAGGCCATAGATTTCAGAATTTACGAAAGAGCAAGTATGACCTTGACACCACTTGGTCAAAACGATTACGGCATGGTAAAAGATGAATATCAAAGAGTTGGTCGGATATTCGAAAGGATGATGGTAGAAAGGGGACTGCCATCAACAAGTTGCTTCCAACCCTGAGGGCCCCCGTGCTACCCCCTGCAAGTGAACCCTCGATACCCTCCTCCTCCCGGACCTCCGTGTCCACAATTTACCCCCTATGGCACACAACCGGGCCGAGGCGCACCCATGAAGATTGGGGCACAACAAGCTGTCCCCTCTCTCCCGCAATCTACAAATCCGCGTCCAGACAATCGGACATGCTATCTCTGCAGGCTTCCAGGCCATATTAAACCCGATTGCCCAAAGAATCCTTATTGCCACCAACAGCGCCCCGCCCAACAACGTCAGTTCATATGGGACTATGACTCCGGCACTTACGTGCCAGCTGCAGAAAACGAGTATGCGGCATACTATCCTCAGGCACAGGTCGCCCAGCATTACTTGGAGCGACTGCTCCCTTCTTCCCTGGTAGCTGCACCGGCTCTGCAAGCAGCAACAAGGGCTTTCATTTCAGAAGAGGCGGAAGCATTTTATCATGATAAATTTGAAGCCGAGGCCAGGCACAGGGCTGCCGAAGCTTTAAAAGGACACAGCACGTGAACGATGAGGGTGTTCATGTGCAAGAACATTATGTAGACTGTACAGACAATGATTTTCCTATATCGGACTTTTCCTCTGTATTGCGTAGTCTTGTTCCAAACTCTGTAAGAGCGTCTCAATTGAGCGTGGCGTCAGAGTCTAAATATAATGTGCTTAATTCTCTTAATAAACAACAAAAAATATCGTCTATTTATGAACCCCTCGAGGTCACTATGCATCGTGCAATGATATTGTCATTCGGCGGAGAGTTCTTGCTTGAGACAGTCATACATTGCCAGCAGAATGGCCAGTGGCTCTGCTACAAGTTCAAATCTCTCTTGGACTCAGGAGCATCCCACACATTTATTGATTCGGACTACGTACAACGTCATGGAATACCTTATTTCGAACTGCAAAACCCGATTACCATACATAACGCAGATGGCTCTAAAGGAGCTATTGGTCAAGTACAACACGCGGTAACCCTAATCGTGGAAATAGCAGGACACTACGAAACTTTGGACGCTTATATTTCTAAACTGGGAACCCACAGGATGATTATAGGATATGACTGGCTTTACCGCCACAATCCTAACATCGATTGGACAAACCAGACTATAGACTTTCCCCGCTGCACACAATACTGTAAAATTATGGGACTTGGACCTACTACGAACTTACGTACCATAAGAGGAAGGACTAAAGGAAAAAATACCCGAGACTTACCATGAGTTTCTAGATGTCTTCTCTGAACAAGAATCCACAAGAATGCCGTTGAGAAAGCCATGGGATCATGCAGTAGATCTCAAAGAAGACTTCGTACCCAAAAAAGGATGAGTCATCCCTCTCTCCGACACCAAAATGGAAGAAGTTCGCACATTCATGGACAAGGAACTTAAAAAAGGGTATATTAAACCATCTAAATCTCCACAGACTTCTCCCGTATTCTTTATTCCTAAAAAAGATGGCAAGAAAAGAATGGTCATCGATTACAGATATTTAAATGAGGGTACCATCAAGAATTCCTATCCTCTACCCCTAATCCCACAGTTGATCGATAGGCTGAAAAATGCTGATCAATTCACGACCCTTGATTTACGATGGGGTTATAATAATGTGCGGATAAAGGAAGGAGACGAATGGAAAGGTGCCTTCATCACACCCATCGGGGCATACGAGCCCACAGTAATGTATTTCGGCATGACCAACTCACCTCCGACCTTCCAACAAATGATGAACGATATATTTAACAACATGTATGCTGTAGTCATTATTTACATTGACGACTGTATGATATTTACATCGGGGAAAAAGGACAAAGAACACGAAGAGGTAGTAAAAGAGGTCCTTTGCCGCTTACGCGAGAATGATCTTTACGTAAAACCTGAAAAGTGTTTCTTTTCAAAGGACAAAGTAGATTTCCTCGGTATGGTGGTATCTAAAGAGGGGATCGAGATGCAAAAAGGAAAAGTTGCTGGCGTTATGGATTGGCCAGTCCCAACCCGTCTCAAACAACTACAAGGCTTCCTTGGTCTCTGTAATTATTACAGGTGATTCATAGAAGGATTCACTAATATCGCACGCCCCCTAAACGATCTTACCAAGAAAAATGCTCCGTTTACGTGGGGATCCGATCAACAATTAGCGTTTGATATACTCGAAAAGAAATTCACGATGGCACCTTTACTCACATATCCTAATCGAGAACAAGAAGTACGCGTCGAAACAGATGCCTCGGACATAGCAATGGGAGCTGTGCTCTCCACTTTATGCGATGATGGTAATTGGAGGCCTGTGGCTTTCATCTCACACTCTTTTGACAGCGCAGAGCACAACTACCCTATCTATGATAAAGAACTATTAGCCATCATTCGAGCACTTGAAGAATGGCGACACTATTTAATTGGTCGCGAAAGATTTGAAATCTGGACTGACCATAAAAATCTAGAGTATTGGAAGAAACCGCAAACTCTCAGCGGTCGACAAGCGCACTGGCACACACTACTTCAAGAATTTAATTATGCTTTTGTTTATAAACCAGGTTCGACAAATGGTCATGCAGATGCGCTATCTTGCAGACCAGATCACGGAGATGCAGTCCCAGATCACAATACGAACATTACGGTTTTACCCTCTTCTGTTGTTATAAATTCTGTCGCTTTATCTTCAGAATTCATGACAGAATTAGAAAACATTTCTAAATCTATAAACATCGACACTATCGATGACTTTTCTTTCGATTATAATATGAATATTTTCAAAAATCCAAAAAACAAAGTTTTCGTCCCAGACTCTTTACGTACATCCCTCATAACTTTATGTCACGACTCACCAATAGCAGGACATGGCGGTCATTCTAAAACGATACATACTCTCACTCGTTATTTCTCGTGGCCAGGAGTCACAAAGGACATAAAAAACTATATAGACAGCTGCCAAGTGTGCGCCCTCACAAAGGGTAAGCAAAAGGCACCGGCAGGCAAAATCATGCCCCTTCCTGCTGCAAAGCACCCATGGGAAGATCTTTCTATAGATTTCATTACAGGATTACCCGAATCACATTCTTTCACGGCTATCTGCGTAATTGTAGATCGATTTTCTAAAGAAGTCGTTTTTATTCCAACTTACGATACATGTTCGTCATCAGACTTAGCTAAAATATTTCGAGACAATGTTTGGTGTATTCACAGACTCCCATCTACTATAATTTCCGATAGAGGACCTCAATTCGTGTTCACGTTTACCAAAGAGCTTTGTAAGCTACTGGGTATTATGCAAAAAATATCCACCGCCTACCATCCTCAGACAGATGGTCAAACAGAGCGCGTAAACAGAGATCTAGAACAATATCTCCGCGCATACTGTGGAAAAAGGCAACACGAATGGTCTGAATGGCTCAAAATGGCTCAATTCTCCCACAACAATACTGTCACCACAGCCACTGGAGAAATCCCTTTTAACGTAACTAGAAACTATGCTCCACACATGGGTTTCGAAGGGAAACTATCTGGCTTCGCAGGAGAAACGAGTCGAGCACACAAGGAAATAGAGGAGACACTGAAAGAAACGAGAGAAAAGATGATTAAATCATCAGAAAAGAAGCGGTCAGACGCACCCACCTATTCTATTGGTCAGCAGGTCTGGCTCTCAACCGACAAACTCAATCTTCCCTATACGGCAAAGAAACTTACCCAAAAATGGATTGGACCCTATCGTATTACTCATGTCCTTCCAAATGCTGTCACACTTAACCTTCCAAAAACCATGCGCATACATCCCACGGTTAACGTATCTCACATCAAACCCTACAAAGAAACTCTCCCCGGACAACCTGTGGTTTGTCCTGACGCAATAGAGATCGACCAGGAGGGTGAAGAACAATTCAAAATTGAGTACGTTGCAGCTTCCAGGATGAAGAATAGAAAACTCGAATATCTCGTACATTGGGCCGGATATGATGAAACAGATTGTACCTGGGAATCTGCCGACATCATTAACACTGCTCTAGAAGCAGTCGCAGAATTTCACAAAAAGAATCCATCCACACCCAGAAAACTTCGAGGACTTTTGACATCCGCATTCCAATTGTTATTTTCTCCGTTCGAAAACTACACTACCACCGAACAAACAAGGACTTGCCTGGAATTCGAGTCTTAAAGAGGGGATAGTATTATAATATGAATATTTTCAAAACTTTTACGCTTCATTATTCTTCACTTATAAAAATCACATGACCACAACACGTGATCATGAGAACTCTTATGTAATCAGTCATATGACAAAGTCTAGAACCAAATCACGTGACCTAACACATGTTATTAATCTCCGCTTATTTCACACCTTATCTAATTCCCACATTCATTTCTGTCTTCATTCTCTCACAAACGCTTCTATCATATATCTCATTATAGTAAATAGTCACACACA
>JBBPNO010000925.1:0-12537 GCA_038090915.1 Boletus eberwhitei
GGAGAATGCTATGGTGACTCGGGGTGGGAGTGCACCTGCGCTAGGTGCCGTCGAGGATGGTGCTGGTGCTGGTGCGACGCGAGAAGTGGTCAAGGAGGTACCCGACGATTGGGAAGACGACGTGTAGGTGGAGGTAGATGTGTTGAATGTGGCATTGGGATGGAGATGCTCTACGTGGATGTCAGTGGTTGAGAGTTTGAACGTCGAGTCGCCGTGCCACCAAGTTGAACTAGGAACCAGAAGAGGAAGAGTCTTCCCGCCAGACTCTTTACAGCGATGTTGAACATGGGACTCTGCGTCGCTCGACCATCCATGAGAACAATGCAGTGGTATACCTCCTCCTGAAAGGGAGATAAGGAAATTTTTTATATCAAGATCAATCATTTAATGGGAAACACCACCACTGGCAGCAACTTGAAGAGAGTCGGCTGTAGTACGGACAAAATATTGTTCAATTACCTGGGCGTCGGCTTGAAACTGATAGTATTATATGTGCAAAGTCTGGCCGAGGATAGACTCCCTCCTCAGTTCACCCTCTTTCCCGGAATCCCGGCCTCTCTTTGATTCGTGCTGTCACATCAGGATCGTCCTCGAGCTCGCTTGGGTCCCTGGGAAATCGGTTCAATGTTACGTACGGGTTATAATTGTTGATCTCCATTCTGGTTAATTGACACTGCAGTCTCGAGGAGGGAATTGTTTTCTGAACTCGGGGGATCGATAAACCGTTCAATTGGAGAACGCTTGCATTGCCCGCAAGAAACTCGGAGGCGCTATCCAAAACCTTGTCATTCCCAGCCGCTAACTTTCATTTTGCAATGCTCGGCTAATAGATATTAGACTTTAAATTCGAGTTGTGAGGTCCCTTCTACGTTTGGCAGTAGTGACTGTACTACTGTAGTAGCTATGCATGCTGCTGTCAATATGTACGCATGCTAGCCAACTTTTGGCTTACGACAGGGCGTTACAGGAAGAACCCGGAAACGTCTGAGTCGCGGACGCTCCTCCCGGCTGCTGTTCGTATTCCTTTCACTGCCTCATCGAAAGGTTAATTTATCAAATCCCTCAGTAGGTCCCTTACGAGCGTCTTTGCCACCTCTGGAACTTGGCTCTTCTATGATCAAAAAGAAAAAAAAAAAAACGAATGATTTCGCCTTCCCTGCACGCCTCGGGTTGTCACGGTGGGTCAAGGGATATAGGTTCTATGTTTTCTGATCCCATCAGCATGTGCATGACTAAACCCGAATTCCAGGTATGCATCCAGGCCTTTACCATAACGACCTGGTTCGTGCTTCTTGTCTGCTAAGCCCCGCTCTTCGTCAGCTAATACACAAACTCCATTTGGCGCCTGCTTCTCACACAGTGTGGTCTCCGTCGAATCACAACGTACTTGATGTAGGAAGTGTGTGGACGAGTGCACAAATGAACCATCCAGATGCCTTGCGTCTGATCGGGACCACGGTACGCGTGAGATGGACCTGGTCCCTGAGTTCAATCCAAGTCATCGGATAGGTTCGCGGATGTACGTGTTTCACGAGTATTCCGTGGTTCTCTCGAACTGCACAGCAGTCATTCTTTTAGGTTAATACGTCGCACACACTAACAGCGACGTTCTCCGACCGGACAGATTCAGATTTTCCCTTGGCAGGATGTGAAGCTGACGGTGGGAACACGACCGGGCGTTGGGACAAACGACGTAAATGGCACGGACCCCTCTCATGAATTTGAAGACGGTCCATAGACCCGACCTCAGCATCATCTCGCTTCGAAGAATCCGTTGGTCAGGCCGAGCCGTTGCATCAACATTTTTTCGAGGGTCATATCCTCGGATAGTGCTGGCCTCCATGAGTACAGGAGACTATTCTTGTTGTGACGGAACAAAAAAAAAAATCACTCGCTGTTACGATCGATATCATGCCTTATCATTCCGTCCCTCAGTGATCTCAGGCTCTTTTTCCCTGAGCTGTGCAGCGGGGATCCTTGAAGAAGACGACTGTCTATCAATTTTGACGAGAAACCGCCTCGGACGTTGCCGCGTTATCGCTTGGTGGGTCAACGTGCGATCGAATTTGCCGCTCAGTAACGCGAAGTAATGATCGTGTGCTGATCGGCAATTGTCCTATGCCTGATTCAATAATCGTTCTATTATCAAAATGCTTTATATATGGGAGATACCCGGCCTCATTGCGTGGCGTCACCGCGCAGGCCTAGTGACTCCGCTGGTGAGCAACCATCATCCCCGAATCCCCGGACCGATAAAAAAAGGTTGAGATAGTGTTCGACAAGATGGACACGAACAAAAAAGGTCCGTACGGAAATGCCGAACTCGGACTCAAGAGATTGAGGCATGTGACCACAGAGACCGCGACCGGCAGCGATTCATTTCGACCTTGATTATTATCAAGAATCAAAATATCGTGAACTTGGCTAAACACATGACATGGTATTCCGCTCCGAGTGAATTGTTAGTGCACCAGCGCTAATGTATGAATGGCGTTCAATGGTGTACAAGTTGACGCCGTCCAGAGCTACAATAGAGCAGTATCGAATACAGAAACAGGCGATGACGCGATGATCAGGGAGAGAATCTGAAGGAAACCTGGGGAGGATGGTATACAAGGGGAACTTGCAGCTCGTGTATATGATATAGCCGTGTCCTCGGTGCCCACGACTTCACACACCAACGATAGAAATGGATGTCTCGATGGGGCTGAGTTGGAAATCCAATGTGTTTGGAGGAGCTGATGAACGAGATAGGCGTTGTCCCAACGTCTACAACTAGAGATCAGGGCGAAGAACGATCACAATGACGCGATCACGGACCACAATATCACCGTCTTGCAGCAATGTTTGGTTCTGTATTCTGATACCGTTGACGTAGGTACCGTACGCCGAGGAACGATCCCTGATGAGGACCTGAGTCCGTCTATCAGCATTTGAGGGGAGAATGAACGAAAACTTGGTCAAACCTGTTTCCCCTGTATCCAGACTTCCGCGTGTGGCGTACTCAACGAAAGGGGTCCTCTTGGGAAGATGCCGTTGGATGACGAGGGCGCGTGGCTGGATTGAGATTCCAATTGTACTCTGACTTTGTCCGAGAGTGACAGTTGCTTGGATTCAAAGGGGAAGCTGTCTGACGTCGGAGCGAACGAAATGGTGGGCAGAGCGTTGAAGTTCATTGTAATAAACGATGGGTTAGCTGAGTAGATCTGAGGTAGAGAAGAACGGGGACTTGGATGAAGACATGGATAGATTCATCTCGGCTTTATAGTTTGCATCGAGAATATCGGTGACTCCAAATGTAATGCAGTGAGACATTAAAGATGTGGAATACTGAGGTAGCCGCAATGTGGGTGTTACGGTGTATTGCGGAAGTGTGGGTCCAGGGGTCGTGCAAACAAGAACCCTGGAATCGTGAGTTTTACGCATTTCGCAAGCGTGAAGCACATCACTAGTGGGTGCTTGCACCAAGTTTATACTTTTCTCCGTCAATGTGACCAATGTTGATTCACTCCAACGGCGCGGCACGGGTGGTAGCAACATTACGCAAGAAAGTAGGTGACCGGACAAGTGGCCTGGAGAGGCACACGACCTCGTGGAATCGAGCCTGTCCGCACCAACGATTCCTTCCAAGGCTTCCATTCTAGATGATATTGAAGTCCGTTGATGATGAGTTCCAGATCTGGATAATCCACAGCAATTGGGTACCTGTCGGTGAAGCTCACCAGGGGTTTTCGGAGATCCGAACTGTAGGCGGTATAGAAGATCATATATCCTCTTCGATTCGTGCGTGAGAGCAGAGCAGAATTCAGTCAATACCTAATGCTCGGTGATTCCCAATTGGCCGGAGATGCTTTGGAGGTCTGTTCCCAGTATTCGTGTCAGAGAAACGGAGGATCCGATAAAGGGTACTCGCGCCGTTTGATCGATACTTCTTGGAGATAACCATTGGCACATGTCCACCACGCTGCCGGTTCAGACGGGCGGTGTGCTGGGGTGGTATGCATAATCAAAACCTTCTTAGCGAGTCCGGACCCGTTCTTCCAGTTGAAATGTAAGCAGGTTTTACCTGTAGAGTCGGGTATCTTGTCATTGCAATCTCGAGGTCCTTGACGGAGATGAGTAGACTATAATAGTGAGCACGTGACTCACTATAACTTTTTTCCGACTTTGCGAAACGACAACTCCTTCGCGTGAGCAAGTTCTTGAAGTCAAGGTCATCCCGCCTTGTCAAGGACTGTCAGTTCAAACAGTTTGTAACTCGCCATGTCTCGTCTTCCTCGAGCTATCAATTCCCTACTTTGGTCTTCTCAGAGCTCATTCAAAGCCTCCGCACTTGCTCCAGCCCGGACACCATCAGTGCAAGTCAATTTTTCCACGCGACACACCGAGTCTGCCCCAGAAGACCACCTATCATCTTACACTGCTTCAAGGGCGTCGGATGATAATGCGCGTTTTGCTGCTCATCTTAATTCCGTCTTTCCGTCCTTGGAGTTTCCTCCTGAGCTAGCAAGGCGGATACTCACTCATGGGAGTCACAAAGCTGCTATTCATGGGCACAACGGTCGCCTGGGGTTCATCGGTGAGTATTTATTGAATAAGCTCTCGCTCGTGGTTGACCTTTGCTTTCATAATACGAACATCGATAGGCCGCCGCGTCTTGGAATCATATTACCTATTGTTCATCCACGAAGTTGCACAAGGCCGTGCACACCATGATTATGATCGCCTACTTTCACGCTCACTAAACACATATTTCTTGGGAGAACATGTTGCACCTCGGTGGTCTCTTGGTCGTGTGCTTCTCTGGGTTCCGACAGTTCCTAAGGAAACTCTTCGGACTGCTCGAACACAAAATCTTGATTCCGAACTGGACGAGGCATTGACGGCATCTCCCGGTATCGCTAAGAGTGTTGGGCTTTATAAAGTGATGGGCGAAGCCGTTCAGGCCATAGTTGGGGGTGTTTATCATCAATTTGTATGTGCTCAGCTTCCATTGCAGCTGCGTCTATAGTGTTTGATGGCGTGGCGGCGACCCTTTTCTGTATTGCGGCGTATAGGGTGGTTCGGCTGCTCATCAATTATTCCACACGCGAATACTTCCGCACCTCTTGCTGCCAGGGAGATCAAGCGGGGTTCCCGAGGAGTTTCATGCTACAGCGTTGCGACTTTGTGAGCGCATGGGTGGTCCAGAGTGCGAGCTACTACATCGATCAAACAACCCTGAACACGCAGAAGACGAACGTGTACATGTATCAGCCAAGAGGAGGGTCGCGTGAGTCACTTTTTCATTTTTCTGAACGAACAAAGGGTTCACATATGTAGCAGCGCTGCTGGACTATAATTGCTTCTATGTTCATGTGCTTGGATCATTGAGCCGTATCTCGGAACCCAAAATTTGCCGCAGTCTATTTTTAATCAGACATACTACTCTCAAAATCCAATACATGAACCTAGCGGCAGTATCTTGTCCGTAAGCCAACCGAGCCAGCCATGGTGGGTCGGCATGTGTGGTAGCCCACTGAAATCCTATTCACTCAGCAAGTATTGTCCGGGCAGCTTAGGACTAGTGCAATGCCAATGGCTTGACGGCTAGTATGATTGAGTCGGCGAACCCTCCAGATCATCAATTAATTAGTTCACTGCCTCTCCAAGGTCTTCCCACCCTTCTATCTATGCAGGTCAATAAACTTTCAAACTCGGAGGACATTACTTATCCACCTCGCCGTTCCTCACTTGCCACGTTCGTTGGCCGCATGCCTCAATATTGTTCCACACGAGGCCGCGACCCGCGGCTCACATAACCTTGGGAAATCGACAATGCATCTTCTCGTGAAGTGGCAATGGTCCTATGACCCAGGATTCATGGTGTACAGTCCGCCCCCTGCGGCCTGTACCCAAGCCTACTTTCTATTCAACGGTCACGTGTGCAGGTGCTTTGAAGTTCTTTCTGATCAGCGCGGGAGAGCGTACGTACCGTCTGTTTACGTCTCTCGCACACTCGTCCGGGTTCCACTCGACCAACTGATGGGGTTGTTTCGTCCCACAGTGGAACGGATCTCGTATATACTCCGATATCAGATGAGGGCATTCAGCGGCCCCAAGCGGCGATATGTCACGGCGCTCTCCAGGTCTGAATGTCAGGCCTGGGTCCTCCACGAGGCAACAAAATTCTGAATCTTATCTTCAGCTTGCGCGTTCAATTCAAGCGAGGCCGTGTCCTGCCGTTCATGATCTGACAGATGGCATATCACTGGCCTCGAAATTGCCGTCACGACGCTGAAGTCGAGGCGCTAAGCGCAAAAGTTCTATTCCAAACCCTTACTTCGGAATTCTCATGGTCTATTGACTTGCGTTGCGCTTTGGAGGGGACTTGTGATGTAACGACCTGGAGGCAGTACCAGTATGCGGCGGTTGACCTGATTAACATGCTCCACAACCCCCTATCCGGACGGGAATGAGTGGCTTTCGAATCAATATCACCCCCAGCCTCACTCAGACGGTCCAGCACGCGTAATTCTTCCGTTCCGCCCTTCAGCTGGCCACATATCACGTACTGACCCTTTCGGCTTCTTCAGCCGAGCTTCGTCGCCCGTGAGCGCGACAAAGAATTGTGACGTGTTCCTGGCACCCGATCCGGTCTTGGAACTCGCCATCCTCAGTAAGCCTTTGCGGGGCATCACCCTGAGACCTATTCCACAGCTTTAAAATCGCCTTCATAAATGGACTACACCAGATCGGATCAGAGATAAGGCTAAGCATGCATGTCTGATGGTCCCACCTCGCCGCCGCTTCCATCCCCCCGAAGTGTTTCTCCGCCCAGAGCGATAAAACCCTTGACGATGCGATGAATGGGGCATTCCAAGTAACGAAGTCCTCCTATTCGATGCACTCTTGTGCATCTTTCTCTCCAGCACAGAGCGCGACAATGTTGGCGGTCGTCTTTGCCAACTTGGGTGATGCACTCAACGCAAAGACAAGCTGCCCTGCCAACAAGGATTCGAACAACAATGGCGTCTCGTATCCCTGCGACGCATCGATTCCCTGCAGGATCTCTTCCTGCCAATCAGCCAGTTCCTCTGGTTTGGACGATAGACGGTAATGCGGCACGTTTGTCGAGGAGGAGTCGGGTACGATTGTACGCGTCTACGTAAGACCTGTTTCGAGTCCCCATGCAAACATCAAGATACACAACGCCCAGCGCTCAGCCATGGGCTCTCCACTGCCTGTGAATGTTCTGGGAGTAGATCTCGGTTTAACAATAATTGAATCATTATCTTATATTGTTTTCTATACAGGATCAGTGGTGCAATTTTTTTTGTGCCAAATACACGGTGAGATGGCCGAGCGGTCTAAGGCGCCAGACTAAGGACTAGGTCATCAGATGACCACGGAATATCTGGTCCGAAAGGGCGTGGGTTCGAATCCCACTCTCATCATAAGTTTTTCATTGCTGTGAGCACCCCTATATAATCTGCATGCACCCTCATACTTGAAAAAAATCCCATCAATTTTATTGGTGAGATGGCCGAGCGGTCTAAGGCGCCAGACTAAGGATCAGGTTATTAGATGACCCAGTATATCTGGTCCGAAAGGGCGTGGGTTCGAATCCCACTCTCATCAATTTTTTTGGTTTCTAACCTTCTGGATAGGCAATTGTTTTGCTACCACTCTATTTGTCGTCCTTTGTGTCTTCGACCATCATGCTGATCCCAGGCTCTCTACGGTGCAGGCTTAATCAAATGACATTGGAGATGGCCACGAGTGTCAACATATGCGCTTTCCCCATTCAACGATTTCCCACTCCTGAAAACTTCCGAACACCATCCATCCAACAGAGTACCTCCATGTTGATTGCACAGAGGTCGCTGCAATACAACAACCTTTCATACTTTACTCACCATTTCCGTTTTCCTTACCGCTCGCTCTTTTTTCCTGTCAAAGCTTTTCGGGGAGGTGGCGACAATCGAATCCATCCCTGATGATGAATCGATTTGTACGTATTCGTGTACATCAAGGTAAACACCTCGCGCGCACGCCGCGGTTCATCTATGTGAAGAAGACATATAGTTGCCGCAATGAATTCCCATTTTGTGGTACCAATTGGGGGTTGGGGTGGGTTCGAGTCCGTCCGTCGTGGGGAGGATATTACCCCCTTGAAGCTTTTTTTCCCCCGATCCCCGCGACGATCTTGATAGATCGTTCACCCATCGATTCGAGGCACAACACAACGCGGGTTGCGTCAGAATACAGCACGGATGAACGACGTGTTGTCGTCTTGGGGGCTCATCGACATCTCGGGGTGTGTAGTGCAGATCCGTATTACTAAGGACTTGCGCGGTGAGCCACCGGCACTTGAAACGCCATGGCCAGTAGAGCGCAAAAATTCAGAGGTTTCTGCAACTTGAAAAAAGATGTGATGAGAGTGGGATTCGAACCCACGCCCTTTCGGACCAGATATACTGGGTCATCTAATGACCTGATCCTTAGTCTGGCGCCTTAGACCGCTCGGCCATCTCACCTTGTCAGAATGTGCGGCAAAGATTGCGAATACGCCAATTGCTGTGACCATCACGTGTCACAAGCTAGACACTGACGTGCTGCGTCTTTGCAAGCGTCGTCCACACGAGTTGGAAAGCATCGGACGGTCCAACAATGGCCTCTGCATATTATGAATTCTACAGAGGATCGTCGTACGTCCAGCATTCTCCTTGGTACCAAAACGATCCCCACACTCGTCTTGCAGCATTGGTATGGCTCTTACCGACTCGCTGGACGAGCTCATCACGAGTGGCGCCATCACGCCGCAGCTGGCGATGAAGGTTTTGCAACAGGTTCTCCATGTGACATCACACTCGACAACGCAGTACACTAATATGATAGTCTAGTTTGACAAATCCCTCGCAGACACGATGGTGAAGCAGGTGAAAACCAAAACGACGCTCAAAGTACATTCTCTTTCTCGCTCGGTGTCATTCCGGGCGTGTGGGCTGTTTCTTTTTCGTTTTCGCTGATGTTGTGACTTTGCAGGGTCATTTACATACGTATCGTCTGTGCGACGACGTGTGGACGTTTATTGTCAAGAACCCGTCTTTCAAAATGGAGTCGAACGAGATGGTGTCGGCACCACGAATAAAGATTATTGCATGCAAGAACGGAGATGCGATAGAAGCTGGAAAGAAGTGACATACCTGTGCCGTCTCCGTCGTCGTCTGCACAGTATTGTACCATAGAGGTCTTGTAATTGGCTCGCGGTGTTCGCCGCCGCACGCCGTGGTACTCCCAGACGAGTTATACATCCGGTGTCTACAGCCCACTGTATTGCTGTGGTACTATGAAGATGTGCATGTGGGCAGAAGCAGTGGATGCGCCGCTTTAAGGGACATACTTAAGCTTTGCTAGTACAGTACACACGTGCTCATAAACTTCCCATCCGCTTCGAGTTGTTTATCTTCTCCTCTCTCTCCTCGACACAAGCGACACCCGCCATGAGCCCCCTCGATTATCCAGAGCCTCCAACAGAATCAAGCGTCTCCGAAGCCCGTAGAGCCCTGCAAACACAACGCCAACAGCTCTCACAACTCTCCGAGCGTATAACTTCAGCAGAGGGTGCCCTCGCGCAGATCGTCGCCGACAGGAAGCGCACGATTCGAGAGATGCAACGCGAGCAACTTGCGTTGGAAGACAGAGTAAAGCATACTCTGGCGTATATCTCACCCATACGGCGGCTGCCCCACGAACTTCTCCGCCATATCTTTACGTTCAACTTCGACAATCACCCTTGCTGTGCTTGGATCCTCGCTTCTGTCTGCGTCCTATGGCGTAGACTGGCTCTATCAATACCTAAGTTATGGTCCAAGGTGAGCGACGAGTTTCACCAGCGCGCACCTGGTTCGGGTGCGTCTTCTATTCCCCATACCTATATTGGCGCCCGGATTTGTTTATTGATGAAAAAACGTGTTTTCCACCCAACCTTTCGCCATTGACATCACGCTGGAAATTCTTGTGGTAAATACCCCTCGCGGCTATTTTGATGTACTGTGGTTCGTTTTCCTTCTGGAAGCCACATGTCGAACCACCACATATGCTCCGCATGCTATCCGCCTTTGTTGATTTGTGTATTGGAGTTCTCTCGTCTGATCTTTCCGCCCAGATACGTCTTGTGACCAACCAAACCGCGTCTCCGGACACTGTTCGCCTCTGGCTCGAGCGGTCCGGTGACAAGGTTCCCCTGGACATTGAAATCTACCTGCGGGTGAACGCAAGTTCTGCGGAATCTTCTAGTCGCGCTCGAGCATCATCCCCTACACCCTGGATCCCACCGCCACCCAGCCCACCAGCGCACTATGTCCTACCGCATCCTCCACCAGGCACAGCCATCCTTTTACCTCCAGCACAAACACCGATCATTGTCCCTCAGTCGCCATCCCATCACGATACCTGGGGTGCATCTACTCCCCCTCCTGCCTCGCGAAGTTGCCCACAAACACAGCGCAATACGCATTGGGGACATATCGCGATCTTCTACCTCATTGAGCAGATGCACCGATGGCAACGGTTTGTTTTCCGGTTCGACAAGCAATTTCCCTCGATATCTGCGCTCAAATCGATCAATGGTACGAGTCACGATTGACTGAGAATCTTTGTTGATTGTGTGATGTAGGCGACGCTCCGATGCTAAGAGAATTCGAGATTTCGTGTGCGGAGACGATATACGCGAGCGAGTGGGCTTGGCTTCCTTGCACCGTTCCGTCGACCCCCTTGGGGTTATCCCAACTGCAGTCCCTCATGCTGCATCATGTACCATTCAAGTGGTCCTCTCCTATCTTCAAGACCGACTTGCGTTCTCTCAACCTTCGCTCACTCCCATCCAACCATCTACCACTGGATCGAATCTTGCACATCATCTCGAGTAATCCAAATCTCGAATCCCTCACGCTCCACTTTGCTGTCGTCCTGCCAGCCATCCTTCCATTACACCCGACATCTCTACCCAAGCTTCGCGAACTCACTTTTGGAGGCCATTATCACATGTCGACGCTTACCGATACACTCATCCTCCCCGCATTGGATGTGCTCAACCTCGACATCGAAGCTCGGGATCCGATTGAGGACGTGATCACGAATCTGCTCCAGCGATCTAATAATCCTCCTGTTACACAGCTGTCGGTGTCATATGGGAACGGCAATAGCTCGACGCTTTACTATGGTCCTGGAGGCATTGTCATTTCGTGGAATTTCTTGGCGGAGATGAACCACCTTCACTCGCTGAGCGTTGGCGGGACGCCCCTCGAACCATTCTTAGTAGCGCTAGGAACCCCGGAGGACGAGCAGACACACTGGATCTGCCCCAATCTGAAATCAGTGACGATGAAGAGTTGTCATACGCATCCGGATGGGATTGCGAAGCTTGTACAGCTTATCGAGGCGCGCAATCCAGAGACGGGAACCGCTACGATGGTGCATGGCGTGACACCGTCAAAGCTACGGCAAATCGAGTTGTACGACTGTGCATCGGTGGGACAGGATGTTCTGGAGTGGCTAAAGAGGCGGGTGGACGAGGTCGTTTGTGTCGAGCCATCCTATGGGAGGTCTCCTTGACGTGTTTACTTGGTAGAAGAGGTCGATTTATTTTCGGGCTTTGTATATGCTCTTAGTACAGTATCATGCGTATTCCCGAGTTGTGTATTAAATATTTCAAGCGTATGGTGTGAACTGGGAAGATGGTCATACCTGCCCGGTGTTAAACATGATTGCATGGGATCCATACCTCGCACCGAGGCATAAAAAGCGCACTAGGGCCGCGGAGCTCCCCATCCATACCTGTTCAGAACCATCGTCTTTGACGACGATGTACTTAGTACCGTCCTCGACTCTGACCGCGCCACACGCAACGCGTTTCGTTTCTCGCCCACACCAACACCGAACCTCTTCTCGTGTCGGACACGGCGTCATGGCACGCCTCCACGCACCGATGTTCCGCATTGCCACACCGCAAAGGTTTGCGACAGGTTGAGCACACGAAAACGACAGCGCGTTGGTTGCGCCGACCTGGCATTTCGCGCTGTCGCTCCTTGCCACAGAAACACGCCACCTAGATGGTCACCGCACACAGTGGACACGGGCCTGGATAACACGACGATGGACAGGCATGTCCGCACGTCGAGCGGGTGTGCGAACAGGGTGTGCACAAGTGTGGCGTGGCGATGCACGGCGGCGCGGGGTAACGCTTCAGCAGACAAAAGCACCTGTCGAAAAGAAAAAAAAGTAGTCCATGGTCAATGCGGCGTATACATTTACGAGAGGCGACCGTGGCGTTTCTATGACAGTACCGGTGCGGATGTGTGCAGGCCATTGAGTCTCGGGTATGTGTAGTGCAGAGAGAGCGGCACGAAGCGTCGCCACGGAGTCCTTGTACGCGACGAGCGCCTCTTCGTACAAGTCGTACACGCAGACGACACATCCAGACATGCAGCACTCTATAGACACCCATCCAAATGCATCAGCCGTCGAATAGGGTGAGAGGGAGAGAGACGCAAA
>JBBPNO010000926.1:0-12536 GCA_038090915.1 Boletus eberwhitei
ATGAATAGCGTCATCACCTATCACATGTGTGTCTCATATCACATGTCAGTTAAGTCATGTGACATGGTCTAGAATAGATCATGTGATGTGATCTAGAATCATGGTTATAGAATAGAAGTCTGAAGACAAATACCATGATTCTCAACACTGGTCGGCGAGAGAGAGCATCTGCACAACCATTTGTAGAACCTGGTTTATAAACAAAAACATAATTAAATTCTTGAAGTAGTGCATGCCAGTGCGCTTGTCGACTGCTAAGAGTTTGTGGTTTCTTCCAATATTCTAGATTTTTATGGTCAGTCCAGATTTCAAACTTTTCGCGACCAATTAAATAATGTCGCCATTCTTCGAGTGCTCGAATGACTGCTAGAAGTTCTTTATCATAAATAGGGTAATTGCGCTCTGTGCTGTCAAAAGAGTCAGAGATGAAAGCTACCGGTCTCCAGTTACCATCATCGCATAATGTAGAGAGCACAGCTCCCGTTGTAATATCTGAGGCATCTGTTTCTATGCATACTTCTTGTTCTCGATTTGAATATGCGAGTAATGGTGCTGTCATGAATTTTCTTTTGAGCATATCAAATGCTATTTGTTGATCAGATCCCCACGTGAACAGAACATTTTTCTTGGTAAGATCATTCAGGGGGCGTGTGATGTTAGCAAATCCTTCGATGAATCGCCTGTAATAATTACAGAGACTGAGGAAGCCTTGGAGTTGTTTGAGGCGTGTTGGTACCGGCCAATCCATAATGCCTGCCACTTTTCCTTTTTGCATCTCAATCCCCTCTTTAGATACTACCATACCGAGGAAATCTACATTGTTCTTTGAGAAGAAACACTTTTCAGGTTTTATGTAAAGATCATTCTTGTATAAGCGGCGAAGGACCTCTTTTACTACCTCTTCGTGTTCTTTGTCTGTTTTACCTGACGTAAATATCATACAGTCATTGATATAAATAAATACTACCACATACATATCATTAAATATATCGTTCATCATTTGTTGGAATATGGGGGGAGAATTAGTCATTCCAAAATACATTACGGTGGGCTCGTATGTCCCAATGGGTGTGACGAAGGCACCTTTCCATTTATCTCCTTCCTTTATTCACACATTATTATAACCCCAACATAAGTCAAGGGTCATGAATCAATCGGCATTTTTCAGCCTATCGATCAACTGTGGAATCAGGGGTAGAGGATAGGAATTCTTGATAGTACCCTCATTTAAATATTGGTAGTCAATTACCATATGTTTTACCATCCTTTTTTGGAATAAAGAATACAGGGGAGGTCTGTGGAGATTTAGAAGGTTTAATATACCCTTTTTTGAGTTCTTTGTCCATGAATGTGCGAACTTCTTCCATTTCGGTATCTGATAGAGGGATGACTCATCCTTTCTTGGGTATGAAATCTTCTTTGAGATCTACTGCATGATCCCATGGTTTCCTCAACAGCATCCTAGTGGATTCTTGTTCAGAGAAGACATCTAGAAATTCGTGGTAAGTTTTGGGTATTTCTCCTTTAGTCCTTCTTCTATAGTACGTAAGTTTGTTGTAGGTCCGAGTCCCATAATTCTATAATATTGAGTGCAGCAAGGAAAGTCTATAGTCTGGTTTGTCCAATCGATGTTAGGATTATGGCAGTAAAGCCAATCATATCCTATAATCATTTGATGGGTTCCCAGTTTAGAAATATAAGCATCCAAAGTTTCGTAATGTCCTGCTACTTCCATGATTAAGGTTACTGCATATTGGACTTGTCCTATTGCTCCTTTAGAGCCATCCGTGTTATGTACCGTTATCGGGTTTTGCAATTTAAAAATAAGAAATACCATGACGTTGTATGTAGTCCGAATCAATAAAGGTGTGGGATGCTCCTGAGTTCAAGAGAGATTTGAACTTGTAGCAGAGCCACTGGCCATTCTGCTGGCAACGTATGGCAGTCTCAAGTGAAAACTCTCCACCGAATAACAACATCGTTGCACGATGCATAGTGACCTCAAGGGGTTTATAAATAGAAGAGATTTTTTGTTGTTTTATTAGGGAATTAAGCATGTTTTCATTATACTCTGACACCACACTCAATTGAGATGCCCTAACAGAGTTTGGACACAAACTACGTAATACAGAAGAGAAATCTGAAATAGGAAAATCTTTGTCCATACAATCTACATATTGTTCTTGTACCTGAACACCCTCATCGTTCAAGCACTTTGTCCTTTTAAAGCCTTGGCAGCCCTGTGCCTGGCCTTGGCTTCAAACTTGTTCCTATAGAATGCTTCTGCTTCTTCTGAAACAAAAGCCCTTTGTGCTGCTTGCGGTGCCAGTGCAGCTGCCGGGGGGAATGGGAAGCGGATGCTCTGAGTAGTGTTGGGCAACCTGCACCTGAGGGTATACTGCATACTCATTTTCTGCAGTGGGCACGTATGTGCCAGAGTCGTAATCCCAAATATATTGTTGGCATTGTTGGGGTGGGCGCTGTTGTCAATGGTAGGGGTTCTTTGGACAATCCGGTTTAATATGGCCGGGGAGTCCACAGAGATAACATGTCCTGTTGTCAGGATGCGGAGGTGTAGATTGTGGGAGGGATGGGCCAGCTTGCTGGGCACCAATTTCCATGGGTACGCCACGACCGGGCTGTGTGCTGTACGCCGTGAATTGTGGTCAGAAAGGAGTGGAGGGAGGAGGATATCGAGGGTTCGCTTGCTGGGGGTAGTGCAGGGGCCCTTGGGGAATGAAACAACTGTTTGTTGGTGGTCCTCTTTCGACCACCATTCTTTCGAACACTCTTCCTACGTGCTGGTATTCCTTTTTTACTGCGCTGTAGTCATTTTGGTCTATCGTGCCTAGTGTCATACATGCTCTCTCATAAATTTGAAAATCTATGGCCTTTTTGAGCAATGTGATTGCGTGATAGTCCTTGATGTTCGCTTCCTTTCGCAGGATTTCAAATCTCTACACAAACAAGTCAATTGGGTGTCCATTTTGTCGAAGACCTTCAAGCTTCTTTAGGGATTCGTGTGCCAGCACGTCAATCCAGAAATAGGATTTGATTTCCCCTTGTAGCCTTTGCCATGATGGCCAGGCGGAATCTCCTAACTGTCCAGTGACTCTCCCATTTGCATCTTTTATGTCTTCAAACTCATTGTCATAGTATCTTTTGAGGGTTATTTGGGCGAATCCCTCGGCCTTTCCTTCTAGACGTGACAGGACTGTGACACATCTGAGCTTGTCTGAGTTCCACTTCTGTGCCTCGGTCCACAGGCACAATTTTATCCACCATGTGCGAAAGGTGCTTCTGTTGCCATTCCAGTTACCAGGGTTGGCGATCTTTTTTGTGACCAAAGTCTTTTCCTTGTTGACATTTAGGTCAGCAAGCCTTTGAACGAGGTTGTCCAGATCCACCGACATATTGTTCTACTTGTTTGAGGATAAAATAGGGGCAGAAGTATGAATGGAAATAATGGATGCTGCAGACACCGAATGCGAAGGGGTGGTGCCAAGGGCGGACTCTGTCTACACAAACTTGATATTTTATTCTTGCTGGCATAAACCAGGCTTTTCTTCTTTCAGAGTCTTACTATGCACTATCTTCCAAATACGTTCTGGGACTCCTACAACTTGATCTTGCCAACCGCAGAGGGCTCAGATCTGTCCTGGTGACTGCAGTGACCTGGGACAAAAACTCAAAAATCCTTTTCCTTGAAACATCGGAATGTACACTCAAGAGAGAGGCGTGATGACTCTCGATATCATACTATCCATGACGTCACAGGTAATCACGGGAACCTGGGTTCACTATTGTAGAACCAATGTACACTACCCTCGGCAACCAGAGTAGAAGTGGGGCTAGTGCACTATGCCCAATAGCAACTTTATCCTTACTTAGAACGCTGGACGAGCATATAATACAAGCATTTCGCCGAGTGCTTTACTTGTCACCCTCAAGTGGTGAATACTATAAGAATCTCCCCTTAGCTCTAGGGTCTGAGCATTGTGTATCAAAGTCGAATCCAAGTGTTATGAAATACTACGTCCTCAATGCAATACTTCCACAAGACTCGGAACTCTGTCACAGGCTACACTGGTCCTGGCTCAAAGGTGGTAATGAGAGTGTGGGTCTCGTCCGTCTAACAGCAGCCTACAATGACCAATGGCCAAGGCAATGACTATAGCTGGTAAACAAGTGGATTTGACTGGGGTACCAGTTGTCAAAGTGTCTACCTTTTATAAGTTACAGGATGGAGCACAGACCAAGCTGTGCGTGTGACTATTTACTATATATAGATATATAAAAAAAGCATTCATGTGAGTGAAATGATGGAAATGAATGTGAGAAATAGATAAGGTGTGAAAGGAGCAGAGATTAATAACATGAGGTTGGTCACGTGATTAGGTTCTAGACTTTGTCACGTGACTGATTACATAAGTGTTCTCATGATCATGTTGTTATAGTCATGTGATTTTATAAGTGAAAGAATAATGCGTAAAAAGTTTGAAAATGTTCATATTATAACAGGGGGGTACCAATTTTCCCTAAGCACAGACATTCCGACCCCGTCCCTATGGGATGACCTCCTCTTCGACACGGGGGAATACTTCCCAAACACCCCATTGACCCCCAACTCTGAAGGCGATGCCTTCTGAAAGTCCAACCATCAACACTGCCGCCAAGGCTGTGCAAGGCAGTGGACACTGTATTCAGGCTATGTCTCATTTCCCTCCATTTCACATCCTATTGTATTTCATAATGGACAGCATCTCCTCAGCTGTGTTTTCTTGTACACCGCCTCATAGTTCCTATCCATCCTGATCCCATCTAAGATCAGATCTCTCTTTCCTATTTAATACTTATATCTAACCGGCCCTGAAGCCTTCTCGCACCATAAATAGCAATGCTTCTTTCATATAATCTCCCAACCTTGATATACACAATTCACCATGTAAAGTCAAACCCTATCAAAGTTCCACCTCACTTCGATCTCACTCAGATCTGGAAGCCATCTCTTCACTCATCTTACTATTTGCAGTGATAGTAAGCTTGGTACTCCGTACCCCCGCTCTTAGTAGGGCTTGCCCTCTATAAGCACAGTTGGCTCACCATTTGTCCAAGAAGCATCAGTCCACGTTCAGGTTCCTGCACAGTGAGCTATATCTGTGGAGTAGCGACAAAGCCTTCCCTCGGCATATCGGAGTTGACACCCTCCAGACCACACAATTGGGGAACTGGGAAGGTGCCAGTTGTAGATCAAGAAGGATTACACAGTCACGTGTCAACAGTTACGCAGGTCACGTAATATGGGATGAGTGTTACAATTTTGCTCCTTCATCCATATATCCTCCTCTTTTCCTATTTCTCTTATGTATGAACATGGAGACACACCTCAGTCTCTAGCGTTCACTTTTTACTTCTAGCCTCTTCTAATGCCATTCTTCTCATACTTCTCTAGTCAGACCATCACCTTCTCTGTCGTTTCTCTCACAATGACACGTGATCCCTTATTCCATCGTGTTCTCTACCATTCTTCCTATGACATCATCATCATTCCATCGTGTTCTCTCTTATTCTTTTCTTTTCCTTTTTAGCACTTAACACGCTGGTCCGTGCGCATTCTCTCTACCTATAAATACTAGGTAGTACTCTCTATGTACGGTACTCTTGGTCTACGCAATACAAGCGTATATTAAGTCTCAACCTCAGTCCACCTTAAGTCTCTTCGAGGCTAGCAGTCGCTAGCATACCCTTAGTTCAAACCTCTGTCACTTGCGAACTACAACACCTTAGACGTCGGTCTCTATGTGAGTATCGCCTAAGGTTGTTGTTTAGTATCAAGTACTCCTTTGATATGCTTCACGTAACAATGAGGGTAAAACCTTGCTACTCTGCATACTGTGGGTATAAGCTGACTAGTGGTGTATGTAATCTGTACAGTAGCATGTAGGTAAGGCAAGATTTGCCTTTGGTCGAAGAGTAGGAGGAGAAGGTAGATATAAAGGAGGATGTAGGCCTTTGTGCCACTGAGGTGGAATGTGATGAAGGATATGATTAGGCCTTCCTCATTCCTGATTTCTCTCCTGAAGTAATAGTCTCTCCTCAATACGTCTATGGGCCTCATGTACCTGTTCTCTAATCTCTGCAATGTGCTCCTGTTGCCGTCACTGCTGTATGCCCAGTTGTATTCCCTCTCTAATAATACGTGAGATGTCTGATGGTATAAAGATTCGATGTAGAGCATAATCGATAGGGTTAACAAGCATGACGTCACTTCTGGTTCTAGGGTAGAGGATGGCATCAGGAGACGATCCATGATGATTGATGACTGATCTCCAGTCAACGGGTCTCTCAAGGGGTGTTGGCAACCTGATAGGTGTCGCCAGATGATAAACTGACTCACTTTGCCTGTAGGGGGAGAAACGAGGGGCTGGGCTGTGTGTTCTGTATGATGTGAGCCTACTGGTGGCTCGACTAGGGGTTCAGTCTCTACTAGGGTACCAAGTACTATGATTGTGGATGCTCTCCAACTTTACTGATATCTCCATGTCTTCATCAAACTAAAAGGGGATGTAAGGAGTCTCTTTGTGTTTGAGCAGCACTGAATGATGTCAAGGGTTCAGTGATCAAGTCGAGGTGCGAGCTATGCAAGATCCTACTATTGGTGACCGTGAACTAGGTTGGTCTTTCTAGAGTGAGTGGTTGGACGATGCAAGCTAATCCAAGAACTCAGTGTAAGTCTTGTTCTAATGAAATGACCTGGCCTTACCAGAAGGCAACAAGTTCAATCAAGAGATAACAAGCAAGGGTGAATCAAGTAGCTCCTTGTAGTCAACCAGTAAGACTGGGAAAAAGACCAAGAGGACAAGACTGAGGTCCTCTGGTGGCAACTTGGGCCTTTATATACTGTCTAGGGGTTTATACTTGTGTACACTAGATCTAACAATATGCTATGCTACATGTGTGATCGATGAGGCAGACATGAGGGAAACATGTGTATCAGTACAGCCATGGAATGGAAGAGAAGCATAGTATGAGGAGTACATGAGGCAAGCAAGTCATAGATAAAGGCATGAGGTGAACATGTGTTTGTCTAGACTAACATGTGTGATCCTACAGGCAAGCATGAGGTGATCTAGGCCTTGAACGAGTCATGATAAATGGCATGAGGATGCCATGAGGCTGATGGGTCTAGATCTCTGCATGGACTTGAGCATTTGGCAGGTTCATGTTATAGGGGTAAAAGATAGTGAAATGATCTTGCCAATGAAGGGAAGGAAAACCCTACACTCAATATCTCAAGCCTTGCCAACTAAGGCAATATGCAAGAGAGCAAGGAGCGTATATCAAGGTTAAGGGGAACATACATGTTACACTACCGGCTACTTATATACTACCGAGGCTGTGCACAGACCATGTTTGAGGGCTGGTGTGGAATGTACCAGAACATTCTATGACATACTTGTGACGTAGGATCTGGACTAGTATCTACTTGTATAGTACTGCTGATAGTGAGGCACAGAACATGCAGGGCTGTGACATTGTATGGTATTGGGTATGATATCACAGGAACAAGAGGAATGTCAGTGTCTGTCCAATAGCTAAAGTATCTACAGTGGAATGAGATGCACATGGGATACACATTGAATCAGGAGAGTAGTCCAGATTGCTGTAAGGGCAAGGCTACATGTGATATATGAAATTGTACTAAATAAAGAGAATGGAAAGATGAAATGAAAGGAGTGTGCTAGGCGCGTTGCATGGGTAGGATCTCCTGGATCTGTAGATCTGGGGTAGTGATCGTGGGTTGCCAAACTGTATCGTAAGATAGAGGTTGGCAATAGATATCTGGGATCGCATTGCAGATGGGATCTGTATAAATAAGGGGGCCTGCATCTGAGATGGAGGTGGTGAGCAGCAGTTGCCGGTCAGGGGATCAAGAAGGTATCTGCTGTGGGGCAAAGCCTAATTGTCAGTGGTATCAGGAGAGTATCTACCATGGGGTAAAGCTCAGCCGATGTCTTGTGTGTCCAGGAACACGGTGTATCGCCTCAAGGTATGAACCTTGATGTTGGAAGGTTACTTGTGGCTGGGTACAGTGTATTGTTGTACGTCCTGCATATGTGATACGGTGGGCGACAGTGGTTTGTACGTCAGAGGCTTCTGTGCCTCTGTGGCGTGAGCTTGATGTGTGAAGTCATTGGATGTGAGCTTTGGTGTTTGGGGGCTCGGCATCAATTTGTGTAGCAGAGCGGCGCATGGCGGCACGCACATGACTATGGGGGGAGTTACCATTTAGAGTTGTGCTGGACTTGTGACTGAGCAGCACTAGGCGGTGCACACGAGATCACGGGATGTGATGTGGTTTAGAGTTGCATGTGACTGCAGTGCTTTAGGGTCTTATGCTAGACCTGTAGTCGGTGACTACCTTATGTATCGTAGGATGATGGTTACAATGGGGGTATGGCTAATGAAAGTGTGCAGCGTCTGTTTATAGGGTAACTATGGGATTTGTTGTGTTGGTATGGCATACACAACTAGTATTCCTAGGATTTGGTGGTGGGATGGTATCTACGATATGGGTGCGGTATCGTATGGAAATTACTGGGTGTATGCATGTATGTGGTGGAAGGTGGAAGTTTGTGTGGATTGTAGACGAGGATGTCATCTATTGATGTCTGTGAGTACAAGGTGGGTTGTCGAATATCGTATAAATATGGTGTGAATGTTTCAGATAGGGGCTAAATGTGACAGTCAATGTATAAAATGAGGAAAAATAGTAGAAATAAAAGAAAAAATAATGTGGTCTGTAACACTATCCCCTCTCTAGTAATCGACTTCCAAGCAATTAAAAGATAGCTTAGGCATTGGTATTTCTTGTGATGGTAAACCATAGTCTATGAAACTTGAAAGGAAATCTGTTTGCATAAGGTGAATGTGTTGTGGGGCATTAGAATGATCTTTGTGGAACTGTTTGATGGCATTTTGAGCACCATCTAGGTTACTCAATGGTTCCCATGTATGGTCTTCATCCATATATCCTTTCCAGTGAACTAGGTATTCTAAGCGTTTTCTCTTGAATTGAGTGTCAACTATGTAGTCAACCTCATATTCAATTTCTCTATCTTCAGTGACATTTACTGGTCCCAAATGAAAGGTTATTTGGCCTTCAAGGCATTCTTTGTAAGGACAGACATGAGATATGTTCACAACTGGATGTATATGCATTGAGTGTGGTAATCTCAGTTCTAGTGCATTATCTCCTATGAGCTTTGTGATTTCATATGGACCTAGCCATCGTTCCATAAGCTTCTTGGAAGCATGGGTTAATTTAAGATTTTTGGTTGAAAGCCAAACTTTATCACTGATGTTATACTTAGGGGGTTCTGAGCAATGTTTGTCTGCTTGGACCTTCATCCATTGTTGTGCTTTCTTCAGGTTAGCTTTTGTTTGGGCTAGAGTATCCTGCATAATGGTAGTGAATTATTCTGCTGCAGGTGCTTTGGTGACTCTTTGTTCAAAGCCCATTCTAGGAATGTATGACCATGTCACTTCAAAGGGTGATTTCTGTGTAGAAGCTTGCTTCTTTGCATTATAGGAGAACTGTGCTAGAGGTAACCATTCAACCCAATCTTCTTGCTTTTCAGTGGTGAAAAGTCTGAGATATTGTTGTAAATCTCTGTTCATCCTTTCTGTTTGTCCATCTGTTTGTGGATGGAAGGCAGTGAAGAGTTTTGGTTGTATGCCTAGTCATTTACATAAATCTTTCATGACTTATGATGCAAACTGTGGTCCTCTATCTAACACTATACTCTGGGGTAATCCATGATTTTTCCAAATGTTATGGAGGTAAAGTCAAGCCATGTCTAGTGCAGTGACTGTTTTATTACAAGGAATGAATTCGACTTCTTTAGAAAATCAATCAATGACTACTAGGATTGAATCGAATCCTTTAGATAGGGGTAGGTCTGTTGTAAAGTCTGTGGTTATTTCAATCCAGGGCATATTTGATAGATCTAATGGTCAAAGTTTTCTGGGTGGTGCTATGTTAGATGGCTTGCATCTAGCACATCGTTCACATCTAGTGACATATTCTTTGATGAATGTGTTCATTCCAGGTCATGTATAGCTTCATTGTACAAGTTCTATTGTCTTTTCTGATTAGCGATGTGTACTTCTGTAACACTGATCTGTTCTGGTGGGATGACAAGCACTCCAGTGTTGTTGTTTTCTATGCCAATGGCATGGTCTTCTCGTCTAGATAAAGCATCGGCTTTACCCATAGTGGTTCCTGCCTTATGAAGTCATTTGAAATTGAAATGTATTATATACTGTGCCCATCGGGCTTGCTGACGGTTACAGTCTTGGCATTTCATAAACCATTGAAGATTGGCATGATCATTCCATATTTCGAACTGATGGTGTGCACCTTCTAGGTAATGACACTAAGCATTTTCTTATCCGCTACAGGATAGTTGTGTTCTTCAGGAGTCATGGAATGTGAGGAGAATGCTATGGGGTGCCATTTACCATTCTGTTCTATAGAGAGCACTGCTCTGGTTGTGTAATCTGAAGCATCCATTTCCAGTCGGAATACTTTGTCATTATTGGGATAGGCAAGGATAGGGACAGTGGTGAATCTATGTTTGAGCATATCAAATGCTGTCTGTTGGGATTCTGTCCATGTGAAGGTAATGTCCTTTTTTGTAAGATCATTCAAGGGTCAAGTGACTTGCACATATCCTTCGATGAATCTTCGATAGAAGTTTGCTAGACCAAGAAAACTATGTACACCTCTAACATTCTTTAGAATTGGCCATTTCTTAATGGCTTTGACTTTACTGTCATCCATTTTGATTTCGTCATAAGATACTATCATGCCAAGGAATTCCACTTCTTGGACACTGAAGGTGCACTTCTCTGGTTTTGCAAATAGGTCATGGTCTTCAAGACGCTGTAATACTTTCTTTATGATTCTTTCGTGTTCTTTCAAGTCATTAGTCTTTGTGAAAATCATGAGGTCATCTATGTATATGACTATAATGTCAGGCATGTCCGAGAATATTTCATTCATCATGGTTTGAAATGTAGCGGGTGACTTGCACAAACCAAAATACATTACAAGGAGTTCAAAGAATCCTTGGTAACAAATGAAGGCAGCCTTCCATTTGTCTCCTTCTTTGATGCAAACGTTATTGTATGCCCAGCAAAGATCTATCTTTGTAAACCATTTTGATCCTTTAAGCTTGTCCACAAGCTATGAGATGAAGGGGAGTGGATAATTGTTCTTGACTGTGTGTTTGTTCAGATAATAGTAATCCTGTACCATTCATTTTCGTCCATCTTTCTTAGGCATGAAAAACACAGGTGATGTCTGTTCTGATTTGGAAGGTCTGATGTAACCTTTGGCTAGTTGGTCATTTATGAAATCAGATACTTTCTTTTGTTCTTCGGGTGAAAGGGGTATCAAACGGCCTTTCTTTGGTTTGAATATTTCTTTGAGATCTATAGTGTGATCCCAAGGTTTTTGTATAGGCATTCGTTCTGATGCTTTCTTTGAGAAAACTTTCAAATGCTTATGATACTGTTTTGGAATAAGATCCTCCAGTTTCAGATCTTTCTTTTGACTAGGTTCATCTTGTTTCATAGTGAATATATGAGCTAGAGTTTTGCGTTCATCAGCTTCGAGCTGGTGTTGATCTTTCAGGAATTGGTTGATGACTAGGATTCTAGGCTATATAATTAATCCTTCAACTATTCCTCCGGCCCCCAATCTGACTATAAGCTGGTGATAGACAATTTATCTACCAGATCAAACAGAAGACTTGTCTTGTGTGTGAGTTTTATAGTTTAGTCAATTGGCTCACTGGTTGTTCTTCCTTTCTCAAATGGTTAGATTCTAAAAAAAGGGTTTGGCTTGTTCCTAGCTATTTAGAGTTTATTTATCTCACTTTAGTGGAGATAGGCTTTGTCTACTATTTTAGTAGAGTAGGTTTCTTGGATGTCTAAGCTTCTTAAGCTAGACTTGGAGCTAGCGTATCTATGGTGAGATAGGCTACTAATTTTCAGTTACTTGACTTGCTTTTCAAGCAAGGATTTTAAGGCTAGAAATGTATTTCTAGGCTTTCCTTAATATTTGAATACTATGGTCTTATAGCAATATTTGCTATCTTATTGACCATGGGAAACTTCCTATTCAGGTCACTCAGTGGTCACTCAATATGGGTTGTGATAAACCTTATTTATTGGGTCACTGGAGTGCAAGTTCTATGCAAGAGTCTAATCCCTTAGATACTAGATATTCCTAGACTAGATTTATCTAGGTTACAGTGCCTTTCTGCTTAGTGGCTGTGTTCTCTTTCCTATTATGGTAGTACTTTTCTGCTTAGTAACACTACCACTTATGGTCCTGTTTGTCAGAGGAGCCTCTCTCACTCTGAGCAGGCTTCCAGGTGATCACTTTTCTCTTTCAGATGAGATGAGAAGAGATTTTCAGATGAGATGAGATGAGATATTTCTTGCAGGCAAATCTTACCTCCTTT